>NNCF01127593.1:93778-112801 GCA_002313205.1 Laupala kohalensis | reverse complement strand
GTTTCAGGACAGGGCCGTGTCCTGTTATTAGTCCTGTCACCGTCCCAAGTTGTTCCCCGTTCATGTGAATAAGGGATGTGACTAGAGTTGGATTTCTTGACAAGAAGTTTGCTTAACCATTGGCCGGGTAACTGCTTTCATAATATAAACAATGTGTCTACTGTCCAGTTAAAGACAGCAGTTCGAACCATTGAACGGCTTATTTCGCATGAAGGTTCCGGTCCGAGTATTTTTATCTAACTAGCGGCCTGTCATTGCTTCGCACTGGACTTTTTGTTGTTCTGTTACTGTTCAACGCTTTGTTATTTAGTATGCACAAATATAGCACGTTTAGATACAAAAACCGAAATGATATTAAAATTAATTAAAAATAATAAATTTATTGTCAAAAAAACAGTACAAACTGCGTATGATCACGTGGAAGACAATAAACTAACTTACTCTCCGGAAGCAAGCAAGGGACCATCCCATCAATTCCGATCAAGGGCCCTAAAGCAGAGGCGGATTCAAAAATTTCAGCAAAAATTCCTAGATAAGATGAAAAGTTAGCTGCGAGTTGTAATACTAATAGAATGTCAATACGTTTGTAATTTAACGCAAAAAAATTACATGTACAAATTATTATCGAACTATCGATTATTCTGAGTATAGTGTTTAAAAATCATAAGAATTGAAATAACACTAAATTCACGATGTATTGTTACAATAAACACGCCGCTAGACAAAAGCCTAGAGAACCTGTATGAGAAATCCGCCTCTACCCGAAGGAAAACCGGAGAAAGACGCGGGCCAGGATGTGAAGTATATCGAAATTTCAAAAATCGCGTTCCCATCTAGCGGAAATGTTTCACAGAGTGTGACGGTAACGTGAGCGAAGCGTGAAATTCCAGTGGGGTAATGAAGTGTACATTGAAAGATCGAAGTGTGAGTGAAGTGGTAGTGTTTACGCCAACTTTTCGTGCTCTTAAATTTTGATGTTTCATTCTTTTACACTCCAGGAGCTGTAATTTCACGCTTCGTTTACGTTACCCTCACGTTTCTCTCAATATAACGCTTTTGCCAGACCCTCATAAGCGCATTTAAAATCGGAATTTCGAAAAATTTTGTAGTAACCACAGAAATACAAAAGTAACACCCTCTCAAAATTTCAAGTTAATATCTTTAATTTTGTTTCTTTATCTTCATAATACATTAGTCGGTTAATCTGCAAGTAAGGACAACTTCCCTCGCGTAAAGATTTTGAATGACACTATTCGTCATCAATTGCCACATTTTTTCTCCACGGCTGATAATACACGTTGAAGTCCCTCTCACTCCTTTCTTAAACGCAGAGCATATTTTAAGCTATATACTATGCGGCAATATGATCTGTTTGTACGAGCGCATAATAGAACATTTTCTTATATATTTTAAATTCTGATCTTTCACCCTACCTTCCTTCGATCGTTTAGAGTTCCCTGGCCAACAACATTTCCTTGGGCACGTGAGTTCGTCTAACTGACATCTTCGTATTCTTCTGTTCAGTCTTCGTTTTCTTTAAATTTTTCTGTTATGTTTGCTGAAATTTGTTTATAAACGTTTTACCTCCATTCTTTCATTTTGCTAGTTTTTTTTTTTTCATCACGATCTAAGGATGACTTGATGTCCAACAATTTTATTGCGGTTGAAAATGTACGTACAAATATTATCTTTGTGTCTTTGTACACCTCGAAAATTTTCACCTTGCGAAGACAGTATCACTCACATTTTCAGTTCATTTCATATTTATTTCATAATAATGGCATATTTTTCGTTCCAAGATTTGTGGCAAATGTTTCGAAAACATCATATTTTTCATTATTTTTAATTAATAAACCGTTTTTGTTAACAGCCCACGCAACATATTTGTTCGTTTCCTTCAAAAACCCTTTCTTCTTTTCTCTCATTTCCAAAATAGTCACTCTCCCGGAACATATATTCCAGTTCAGATATGAATCTATGGGGTGGGGGTCTATAATCCCCCCATTGGGCTTGAACTCTCAACAGATAAAGGCATACTTTGCCACTTTAAACATTAAACAAATGTTATTATTTAATATTGTTAATCGTTGATTATCTATTTTATTTAAAAGATAATATTGATAAAATTTGAGTTGTAAAACCATGATTCTAAAACAGAAAAACTCCCCAGATCCCTCCTCGGTTAAACCCCCCTCTTGACTACGGTCTAGATCCGCTACTGTTCCAGTTCATCAATTCCTCTTCCACAAGCAGGCAACATTCTTCATCTATTTTTTCCAGTTATGTTAAATGTTCCGATATTATTGTGCCTGAATATGAAATTCTTTAACTATTTTGTACATACAAATCGATTTCAAGTGTACGAGATTGAATATATTGAAGAACTGTAATATTTAAGCTTAAAAATTTGTAATTGTAAAAATATTCTTTTTCGTTATGATTGTGGGGAAAATCTAATTATTTTCGGTTACTGGTATTATAATTATGTTGACAATTATCTATCTGTAATGAATCAGAGACTTACTTATGATAGCATTTAATACCCCAATACGGATAAGAATGATAAGTAAAAGAATAAGAGAAAAATATTCAACGCTTTTACGGACTCCATTATGTTTCAAGATGTTGTCAAGTGACTTTTATGGTCTACATAAGCCATTAAAAACCACGTTTCTTGTCAAAAAACGTTACTTTCTTGTCGGTATAACATTGTGTGTTCCAAGGATTGTTATTTGTTAAGGGATCATCCATAAAATACGTTCGTTCTGAGTGTATGGGAGGGGGAGGGGTCCCATTGAGTGTTACGTTGATGTACGATAAATCATAGGGAAACGGGGGTCATAAAGATTTCACAATAACCAAGTATTATTTTAAATATAAAAAATGTTTAAACAAATTAAAAAAATGTTGCGATGTTTTAAATTACCGTTATTAATGTGTGGGGTGGGGAGAGGGACGGACCAAGACCCTGCTTTGAAGACATATAAGTGAACAGTTCTATTTCAACGGAGTAAATACTAATGAAGGTCGAGATGACAACCAAACCCAAACGTCGAATTAAGTCGAACTGTCCCACGAAGCCCCTCTCGTGGGTCAGATGGTAGCGTTCTTGCTCATCGCCAAGTCATCTCGGGTTCAATTCCTGATGGGGTCAGAATTTTTTTTAGCTTTTCACATGAATGTCCCAGTTTATATAGCTGTGACTACTGAAAAGCGAACCTTCCTTCTTTTATCCACCTCCTGCTAGTATCAATAACTAACTATTACTAACCACTTCTACTAACCCCTGCACGTGGGCCAAGTTGAAGGTAAACCCAGATAAGTGGTCCACCTACTAACAATAGCCTACCACCCATCTCCTACCTCCTACCTCCTACCACTCCATGTAGATAAGCTTCAATAGCACGCTACATTTCCCATTTACAAATACTGCAATGGAAATGGAAAAAACTGTCCCACAACAGGCCCCGAAGAAGTTCACGGAGGGCGAAGCTCCGCAATTACCAGTGTTAGGCACCATAAGGAGGAGATGTGGCCAGCATTGCGCTCCGACCCGTTTCACTCCAGGATATTCCCGATACTCATTTTGCAGCAGACTGATTTGGCCTGGGAGTCAGTCTGGATGTTGAGATGTGATGAAAAATCCCCACCCCATCGAACCCCGGCTATCCAGCCAGCCATGATGACTCTAAATCCCCGAACATAGGATTCTTATATTGACGAACCACAAATGTACATAGAGGAAGTATTTAATCTAAGAATTTGAATAATTTGTTTTCTGCGAACAGCAAATTAAGGAAGGTTCAGGAGAAAATTATTTTTCTTCAAGAATTCTTGAGTCTAGTTCAAGAAATTTGTCATTGCAATTTCTGAAAGTGAGCATTCAAAATCGAATAGTTAATTTTTAATACTTGATAAATGTAGTTTTTCAATATATTTAGAAAACTATTTTCTCCCGCTAGCCCATCCCATCCAGACTTCTTGAGTATAATTTCACAAAATCGATCACTTCTAAATTTAAAACAATTGAATCGGTAATTTAGAAAAAGGGCGTTTGTCATTTATTTTCCTGTAGTAGTTATTAACTATATCAGTTCTTGTGTGGAAGGTGTACATGTTCTTATTAAAAGAGCATTCCTATCACTGTTTTCTTCATAGGAAAAATTCTGAATGATACGTATATACTGAAATTTTCAGTTCTTAGTACAGAGCATAAGTTACTTGTGCAATTTCACAGAGGCTTTTAAGTTCACTATTGGTAATCAAATCAACTGGTGTGCTGTGTGGCAATGATTTTAAACTCAGAGGAAAACTGAGAAAATATAGCGTAATCGCTAAATCAAATGACACCAGTGTAACCTTTTCCCCTTTACAATAAACTAAATTTTAAACTAAGCGGTGTGTTCAGTGTCTTTCTAAAAATACGTTTCTTTAAAACTTATGTTTTTGAAGGGCGTGTGTTTCAAGATTTTAAATGCAAACAATCGTGTTATTTGTGGTTGTAGCCATATAAAAATTTGTAAAACTGTTAAACATCTACATTAAACATTAATGAATAAACATATACACAATTTTACTCATTTTCTTTTTCAATAATTTTTATCTTTATTTTCTCTAAATTAGAAATTTTGGACATAAGCTCGTTAAAAACGTTTAATTTATGATTTCTTTGATGTCCATTGTAGAGAAAATTTCACTGTATCTGATGATTATCTTTGACGGGTACGCAAGAATATATATTCTGGGTTTAATGGACACGTGAGATAAAAGACCCAGGGTCGTCGGTACACTTTTGGAACATTTTACGAGCGAGATGGGGAAAACACTATAGCGCAATGCGAAGACAGTGATAAAAATTTCAAATATCAAACATTTTATTTATTTCAAAGTGTATTGAAATAAATGAATATTGTACAAAGGATAAAGATGATTTTTTCTGGAAAACTCACTGATATTTTTCTTTCATCCATGCTTTGACCTCCGAAGATAATTGATTCGACGCCTGTACATGTTCAATCACTATGACGGAGGCAAACTTTGTATTCCATAAAACATTTTGAGTGTGTATGTTGAAACTTATGGCGCTGGGGCCATTGAAATCAGTCCAAGAGTGGAGTATTATGTAAAATGCTGCCCACCACGATGTAACACAGCATACAAACCAGAATATTCTGCAACAAAAAGATGAATGCATAATAAATATTTTTGTCTGACACGAGAAAAAATATTGCATGCAATTAAAATAAACAGATCACCTAAAAGTTTGTGTTGAAGCAAATATGTAATCGTAATTTTCTTGAGAGATTTGTGAATGAAAACATTTTATGCACTAGCCGACGCTTCGCATTTTACATTGTTAAATTTTCCGAGCAATTATTGTACCTATGTTGCAACATATGTAAATGTATTGTGAAATATTTTTCGAGAAAGTCTTTATTTATATAACATTCAAATTATTAAGTTATTATGGGATGATAAAGCGAGCAAACATCATAACTGAGTAGGATATTTTCAGTACTTTTTTGATTAAGGAAATTCACATGTTATAGAATCTATTTGTTTAATCAGGGTTTTCCGAAGCATAAAGAAACATAATTATTTACAATCTCCTATTTCCCATCAATACATTATATTGCCTGGATATAAGGAGACTAATGGAGGAAACATTTAAACTCGGTTTTCGGAAAAGTTGCCAGTAAACTATGTGGACAGTACTGGCAGTGAAATCATAAAATTACTGAAATAGTTACTTGTGTAATCAGTACCTACTACTATTATTGCATTGTGTAGTGTATCGGACAAGACTTAGAATCGATTACCGGAAGATCAATGGATCGACTCTGCTTTGTGGCAATCTTATAAATTGAGTAAATTTTTGTAAGCATGGTATTGTACCTGATAATATATTAGTGATGTTTTAAACATTTTTAACCATTAATTGAAAAGTACGTGCAAATTATCATTTCAGTATCAGAGCAATTAGTTCGGTCACCCAGTTATTCATGCAGTGAATCTTCTCTATAGCAGACACTCTGGAATCTTCAAATTTGTTTGCTGTTGAGAAGTGTCCGATGTTGATAAGACATGATAAAAAAATTTTTTTTTGACTTACGATCTTTTGATGGATGAATACCATTTTGTGCCTTTATGGAACGCACACTTTCTTTTTATTTCAACTTAAAAAAATAAAAGAAATAATTTTATAACGAAAGGGAATGATAATAAAGATCATACGAACACTAATAATGTAGTATACAACATAAAATGCAAATATTGTAATGCTAGCTATGTAGGTCAAACAAAGAAAGGGTTTAAAACTTGAATTCAGGAGTACAAACGAATTTTAAATCAGTTGAATTAAATGTAGTAGCCTCGCATTGTATTAATAATCATCACTTGATGGATTGGTATAACACATGATTATTAGACAAAGAAGATGAAATAATTTTTATGAAACACTCACACGGGAGTTTGTATTTACGCACTGACGCTGAAAAAATATTGAGTATTTACAATACAATATTATAACATGTTCGTGTGATTTCTACTTTTTTGTAAATATACTTTTTGTTTCAATATAAACGTCACTCTCACTTTGTCTATTTTTCATTAATATTCCATTCTATGTGCAATAAATTATTAAAGACTTTGCTTTTTAAACCAATCAATGATAACATGGCCTGATTCATTTATTATACTTAAATCCAAAAAATTAATATTCTTATCACATTCAATTTCTTAGTGTAAATTTAATATTTTCATGAAAGTTATTAAACTTTTCATCTAGTTCATTAATATGATTACTATTGATTATTATGAAGGAGTCGTTGACATATCTTAGACAGAGCAGATAATCAAAACCTTCTAGGCATGTTTGTTCAAGGTCTCGCATAGCCACCTCACACAATAATTCCGTCATCTACTTGGTGATAATATTCCGTCATCTACTTGGTGATAATATTATTTACTAAATTTAACATAACTTGATTTTAGAATTATTTTGATACCTGACATGATTTCATCAATAGGAATTATGTGAATGTGAATTTTAAATATGAATTGACCAATGTGAATTGTGAATTTTAAATATTTACATGTGTTTTATGTGATTAATTTATATAAGTGACATATAAATATTTGATTGTCTTTAATAATTTATTGCACATAGAATGGAATACTTTCAGTTTATTGTTCTGTTTCTTTATGAAGAACAAACTTAAAGTCAAAACGTTGTTTTCTAGAAAGAGCATAAAATAAATAGCATTCGTCCATCAAAACATAAGTCGAAAATGATTTCTTTATTTTGATTATACAATGATCGTTAATAGTAAAATTTGAGAAGACACGTTTAGCATGGAAGTAAATGACGAGGAGCGGAAAAGTGTCCGCTTCTGAGAAGTGTTCGTTAAGGAAAGTTTCACTGTAATTAATTTGGTGAATAATAAATAAATTTGTTGTCATAAAAGCAGCATAAACTGCGTATGACCACGTGGATGACTCTCCGGAAGCAAGCAAGGGACCATCCCATCAATTCCAATCAAGGCCCTAAGGCAGAGGCGGATTTAACACTTCAGCACAGTCCTATAATATGGATAACAATAATTCGCTACGTATAACAGAATACCAACAAATTTGTATTTAATAAAACACATAAAAGATATTTCACAAGCACGTATTATTATAAACTATAGATAATTCGGAAAGTATTGTTTATAAATCGTAACTATTAAAATAACTGTAAATTCGAGATTTATTATTTTAAATAGACAGCCCCTTCGCAAGAGTGTAGAGAATCGGCATAAAGAATCCGCCTGCACCCGAAGGAAAACCGGAGAAAAACCTGGGTCAGAATAGGTATTAATATTTACAACAATATTTCTATTTCTGAGGTCTTACTTACCGTTCTACCCAATGGCGACGAGGTTCCGCCAAGTATCGCATCCCATGGATGTTGCAATTTACACAATAATTCTTTAACAATATATATATCGCCTTGAACATGTTTCATAGATTTTTCGATTCCTACGATTTACATTCCTCTTCTCGTGGATTTCACTCTTGTCAGCGTGTCTTCCACTCACTGATGAGCTGACCTTTGCGTGGAGTACGTTATCAATGGTTGATCGAGCACGGCCGCGTCAATGATGTCATGCCGTGTTGGGAACATCCTCTAAAGCTGCTAAACCCACTCCCTCACGCCACCACGACTTTGCTGTCGCGCTGTGATGCTATCACCATCCCTCGTTCCTACGTGAATTTCAATGCGCGATCTCCAACGTACAATCTGTCCTCGATTCGTGAATTCTATTGTATACAAAAAACTCTCTAAAACTCTTTATTGTATTCTCTAAAACGTCATCATGGGACATCATCAACGACACTCATGGGACCTTTATATTTGTCCGCTATTGAGAAGTATCCGTCTTTGGGAAGTTAAAGCCGCTGTAGAATATGACGGTACAGAAAGAAATAAGTAACAATAAATTAATAAAATAAAGTACTCAATAAATCTTTAAATATATATTTTGATTTGGAATATGCACCATGAAAACAGTAGATTGAGGTGTTTTGAATTGAAAGCAATAATTTTTAGGAAATATAGTTCGTGATTATCTTTGGCATTCTATAAAATCACAATAATATTAGTTTTTAAGCGACTTTGAGGAGAAAGATTGAGATTTCCGCTGCAATAATTTTTTTTATTAACAATATGGGGATTTTCATGTACAGCTTCACCACAAAAATCCATGAAATATTTTACGCCACAACCTGTAATTGTTCATCCAACTAACATGCTCAAAAATCATTTTCACTCTTTCTATATATTCACTGGATAGGGAATTTTAGCAGCTTGAGCACGGCAGAACCATTCATAATTCATCTGTTCAATGGCAAACCCTATGTCTTCCAATATTTCGATAGCTGTCGATACCGAACTATTACATTTAATAAGCAATTTATTTTGACCGTTGAGAATCTTTCCCCCGAAAATCACACTCAAACCTTCAAGAAAGCAGTTCCGCGTCCATTATAGAGGATCGATCCATTATTGGCTTTGCAGAAGTACCAAATGCCATAAATTCAATAGGAGCGGTACAGGGAATGAAATAATGTACGCTAATACCATTATGGGAAGTTTCTCTAGGTACTAGAGGTACCCTCGTCTTTTCCATCCTTATCGTCCCTGTGTATGTGATATTACATATAAACATAGTGAATTGAATTTGTTAATTTTAAATAAAATTTTGGCGGGTGCAACGGAAAATGAGACTTTTTTCGAAAGTTTCTTGTTAGCGATAATGGCATGGTATACTTTATTCAAGGACTCAATTACAATATATCTGTTTCTGTATGTAAGATTTTTTACATTAAGTATCTATAGTTTTCTGGAATTTTCGATGTTTGAATTTTAAATGAGTGAAAAAGATTGAAAATCTTTGAATCGTTCTCGTGAATGTTTGACCATCTAGAAAAATATTTAACGTGGGAAATTGAAATTAGAGTGCATTTTGCTCCTGTATTGTAGAAATTCGCTAAGAAAACATTTTTTAAACTTCTATTTTAAATTGATGGAGCAGTGTAAAATATGTTGTTTTGTCGAATTTTCACTAAATACCATGAACTATTGAAGGTAAGACCTCAATACTTGAATGTTAACGTTCAATTTAAATCGACACTAAATTACAACGAAAGTTATACCGCATCATAACCTCAAAAACGTCCGTGCGAAGCGGAGTCGGCGAGTTCAGTTTCCGACCTTTGTAGCATGACGCGCCCCCTCCCAGTTCTTGTTCAATCAATAATGTATATTTGAATAATGAGAAGCCTACATTTGTATATTGTATTAAACATGTATAAATAAACCAGCAAAAAATTGGTATTCAGGCGCTAAGAATATGAGTTTATTTCTTTTAATTTATAGTAATAAACTTCAAATATATTGTAATGTATGCTAGCTAAAATTTACTAAATAACTAAAAATTACTACACATGTAGTAAATGAAATTAAGAATCTTTTATGTATTTTCATATTATGTATATCATATTTATTGATCTCTTTAACTGTACATTAAAATGAAAAATAAATATACATTTATAGATTACAAACTTTTTCCGTATTTCTAACATTGTAAATATACGAAGAAAAAAAATGTTTATTTTCAAACACTTAGAAGAACGGCACAATTTAAGTACGCTTCTATGAAACGTGCGCATCCCCAACACTGAGACATGATTGCAAAATTCTTTTCATCTCATTCTTAATGATGTCTCGTATCATTCTCATCTTCCCTACACACTCTTTCATAATCCTGTATCTCTTCTCTGTCGCTGTTGCAGTGAAATGTTCCCATTTCCTTTCTCTTCAACCCCACTATAAATTTAAGTGGTCTCGGTCTTCTTCTCCCTTACCGCAAAAAATGCACCATCATCTCTGTGTGTTCCTTAAATATTTGGCAAAGTTTCCGTGACTTTTCTATACCTGTAATAGCGCTCTGCTCGGTCAAAACCAGCGCTGTCCAACTGGTGGCCTGGGAAACATTTGTTACGTCCAGTGAATTATAGTACATTTTACATCAAATTGTTCATCAAATGTTGGGGGCACAACTTAGTGTTATAAATCTATGCTGTGAGAATTAATATTTGACGAGGAATGTGTGACCAGATAGACTAGAAATATGTATTCGGAATTATCCTGTCATACTTTACAATAATAAAACATTTTACTGTAATACTAAATATTTTTCAAAAATAAAGAAATATACTATTTATTTTTTTCAGATTCAAATAAAATAAATTTGTAGATGATAATCAAAATATGGCTTTACAAATAAACAAACGCAGGTCTGATCTACGGAAAGTTTATATAGAAAATGGCCCGCGGGTAAAAGTAAGTTGGGCAATGCTGGTCTAAACCATGACTTGTTTTTAGTAGTGAAGGTTTCATCAGGAATGAACGTATAAAATGTATTGTTGAAACAACAGAGACACATTTTTGAACATAAGAGAATGTTGATACTTATACAAAGCTTTTCGCCTCACTTGACAGATTCCCGCGTCCTCCTTCGGGAACTGTTGGGCTAGTGCATAAATAAAACCTCAAAGAACGAAGAGTACATGTTGAAGAGCAACTTTAATGAAGCAGCATTTGAGAGCGTTGAGGGGCGAAGAGCCGCGGACGCCGAATTCGCAGAGCTTCTATGGAGGCGGCTGTAGTTTCGGCGGCTGTAGTTTCGGCGGCGGAGCTGGCAGTTGATTTGTCTCCACACGGACGTATCAGCATGTAATAGAAGATCTCCACCACACTGAGAATACTGGATCCGAGTAACAGCCCTCCTGTGCCTCCCAGCGATACTGCAAAGGGAGAGGGGAAATACAGAGAGCGTAGGCTTCCGCGACCGGAATCAGATGAGTCTTGGCTATACGGGAATCGCCGAGTCGAGGAGTTAAATACCGACGTTTCGACGATATTCTTGTGACCTTTTTCAGGGTATTCATTATTTCAGCAATATTGTCGAAACAGCGGTATTCAACACTTCGACGTGGCGATTCCTGGACAGTCAAGACTCAACATTTTAGCATCCTGACGTCGTGAATTGTTGGATACAGTTCTCAGAGTTCATGCACAATTTTATAATAAATGAATAAAATAAAACGTGTTTTGTGGCGAGACGCAAACGCAGTCTAGTCTACAACAATAAACCTAAATAACTCTACAATTGAAAAAAAAAATGTTTAGAATTCATTCGCCAACTTGTTTCAACGCACTCTCTGCAACATTGCACAGGGTGATTCAATAGGATATATCACTCTTATTGATAAGCAAAAAGTTTTGAATCACTTATTTCACTAAGATAAATCGTAACATAAGGCTAGTCACTCGACTTACTGACTACTAGTTTCTCAGCTGTAGATATATTGAAACTTTTATTGATTTTTAAATGGAACTTTGTATGTTTCCCCCCGCTACTTTCAAGCCAGAGAGAATACCTATTATTATGTAACACTTTTTGAATTCGAATGAATAAAGAGAAACAGTGCTGCAAATATCAAAACATTTTAGAATGTACAACACGGTCTTGCCACGCATAGGGGTAGGTCTCCCGGCATTAATGTTGTATATTTGTACTTTTTCTCTCGGTCATTAAAGTTGCTCAGAAAAAATTAAATAGTTCTATTAAAAAAATAAACTTAATATAAATATCTCTGCAGCCATCATAGTGCAATAAATGCAACTAATCATTTCAATTCCTCAAGTTATTAGCGTCATGTCACGACATATCTTAGTAAATCCACACTTCGTTATCTTTATCATTTGAGATATTTGTGATGAACATTCTGCTTGAATCACATTGCGACCTGCATGTATACTGCAAAGAGAAACAAAAATACGTGTGTAGGAAATGTATATGATTCTTGTATTTTCTTTATATCACACTAGCAGTTGCTCGGGTTTTGAAAATACGTTTAAGCAATACTGGACATTCATAATTTTAAATCAATTCACAAATAGAAAATCAATTCACAAAACATAAAATATTTTTTCCATAGTTAAACAGAAATTTGTATCAACATTAATAGAAAAATTGGTACTGTAAATTGATTTATTTGCCCTACAACGGGTAATAAAACAACTTTCAATAAGTCTGGATATTTTAGCTCCTATTTCCTGGCGTTTTTATATAATATTCTAAATTCATTAGTTATTTTCTATATTTATCTACTTTCTCGTCACTAAATTAAATGAAAACCTACAAAAATACACAGTATTCAGTATTGTACGCAAATATGTATGTAATTACAAATTATTTTAAAATACATTCAGAAGGAAAATACACTTTACACAGGAAGCTTAATAAACAAAGTGCATAGTTAATACATCTGATTTCTTTTGTTTTCATTTCACTTCTAAGTTACGTGTTTGAAAAATATGTTTTTCAAAATCTTTAAATAGTTTCGCTTTCACGATTCGGCCACATTGATAATATGTTCAGTATATTATCCGCCTCACTTAACGCAATTGAACTTTGGCGGACACATTAGTAAGCTTCGTAATCAACAGTCCTGCGAGTAAAGATTCACATCTACTTATTATCAGCCTTTTTTAATTTTCTGTCTTGTAAATCATCAATATTAACGATACTTCTCATTTCAATTGCAAAAACCCTTGAGAAGTGTGCTTGGAAATTTCACATAATTTCTTCGAATACTTTTTCCAATTTCTTTACCACAGTTATTCCACAAAATTCACTTATTAATATATTTCAAAACGAGTACATACGTACAAAATCATTTTACTTGTATAGATTTCAAAGTAATTTTTTTACGTATGCACTCAAGAAGAGAAAATGAAGGAATCTTATTATGTAAAAATGGATTTTCTAAGGAATTTTTAAGATTCTAAATTATAGTGTATTCCACGCAACATATTCCGACAGTGGTGGTATAGTGGTAGCATCTCCTCTCTCACTCTCTTGCTGAGCGGTAAATCGCGGACCAAACTAGGTGAGATTTTCAGCTGTAATTTTCACCTTCTCTAAACTCACCAACCTCACCTCTTCTGGACAGAAGTCAGTTCGGTACGGTGAGCTGCCCGGTAACCCAACATTTCTCCTTCCCAATTCCACCACGTAAGTCACCCAAAGTGAAAGAGCGGGCTTTACTACAAGACATAAAGGTAAAAAACATATTCAATTTAATTCAAACCCGAGTCACATTCCTATACAGGAGTGAAGCAAGGTGTAGTGTGCAATTGGTGTCGTGATTAACATCTCTGCGATAAAATCAGGAATCCCGGGTTCGATTACCGGCTCGTCGCACGCAAGAAATACATGTAGAATCTAGTTATTTTAAAAAGAAAATGAATCGGACTGAATTCAAATTTGTATGAAGAACTCAGGTTCTGATTCACTTGAGTATCTTCTTATGCTTACCTACCATATCCAACGGCGTCCTCACTAGGGTCCTCCGGAAACGCAGCGAAGGCAACCTGTCTACTACTAACTCAATAATGCCTGTGCTCCGGTCCTCCAGTCTGAAATATTAAAATGTCAAATAAATAAATTGTATTTATTGTCAAAACAGCAGTTCCAAACTGCGTATGACCACGTAGGGGTAAATAAACCACGTTTCTTTCCGGAAACAAGCAAGGGACCATGTCATCAATTCCGATGAAGCGCCCAAGGACTGTGGCAGATATTACACTTCTAAAAGAAGTAATTTAACAAGTAGGTGTTGTTATTCATTTGCTATTTACAAAATAAATCGTGGTTCTCAATTGCAGTAAAAATTTGAGATTAATAATAACAGGAGTTAATTATATTGCCGCCAATCCCCCTCTACCCGAAGGAAAACAGGAGAAAAAACAGACCCAGGATGAGGTAACAGAGATAACGTTCGCAATTGCACCATGGTTGCGTAGTTAGACGTACTCAATTATGAATAAACAAACAGAATGCAACCAAATACTCATAGAAAGGATTTAGAAGGAATTGTTTTGACTTTATAGATTTTCATCTCGCTTTCTTTTCTTCATGATTGTGAGAAAATTGTTTTATTTCGTAACATTGGGAAAGAATGTTACGAACGCTAAATTTGATTGAAAGATGTACGCCATTCCACTCCATTAACAAATTATTATAGATATTGGCAAATACGTTTTCATCAATTCAGTACAATTTCAANTTATAGATATTGGCAAATACGTTTTCATCAATTCAGTACAATTTCAAACTCACAAAATCTACGTATCGTGGCATATTTTTATTCCACTTGTCATAGGCAGACAACATGTATTAGATAAGATAAAAGGTATTCAAGAAAGAAATGGATTAACATCGAGTGATGTGTGAAAAACTTCTATTTCTACTGCCACTATGGAGCACATTTAAGAGAATAAGGAGCTCCTACAAGTCATTTTCCTTTCGCTACCAATACTATAATTGAAAGACCCCCAAAACATGCTTGTTTTCTTCCCAGTACATATTTTTATCAATAACTGTTGAACAGCAAAATTTTGAGTTTGTTGAAACGAAAGTAAATTTCATGAACACGACTTATCTCATACACACGAGTACCTCTAGACGTAGAATGATCATATTCTGAAAGTCGTGTAATTTTGCCGAGAATTATGCAATATGGCTACCTAACCGAATTGACAACATCTACGAATTTAAGTAATATCCGAATAAATATTAATAGTAGTACCTAAAGCGACTATTTGCTGTGAAGAAATACAAATTAATATCACAACACCATAAGACACAAGGTAATATTAGTTCCTTTCATTCCTCCATGCAGAAAGAAGATATTTGCGCTACCAGAGCAAGTGTATTGAATTGATTGCCGAGATTGGCGATGGATTTAAGTTTTGAGAAATTCGAATTTGAACATAACGCGAGGAACAAATATCATTACTCTTATGGACGATGGCGAAGTAAAAGCGTTGGATATAATGAGTACAAGCTCTGTTCCAACATCAGGCCAGTTAGACTGACAATAAATAAATAAATAATTTATTGTCAAGAGAGGTGTCACACACTGTCTATGACCACGCCGAGGACATCAAAGTAATTTACAGTGACTAATACACAATAAATTAATAAACACATCTTGTTTCCGTTCATATTTTTTTTCTTAAGCTATATATCTCGAGGCAAAATATGATGGCTTTGAGTACAGTAGTCAAGGTAAAACCTTTACTTATATTTTAAGGCAACGATATTGAACCTCTTGAAGTCCACGGGAAGAAGCTTCCTACTTCATCATCACATTTAGAGTTTAGGAATAGATTAATTACATGAAATGAATTTTTCAAGTATTATTTATTAAGATTCATTAACAATTTACCTATTGGGTTCGAAGTATGAATAATAAAGGTTATTTGTCATTTTTTTTCATTTCGTTTCCTCTTTGTTGCAGTAGAGTTAGAGTTGGAAAGAAAGATGTGAATGTTGAACTAGTTAACACATAAATGTATATTTTATGATTTTGTTTAGTAATCTACACTAATTAAAATGTAAATAATTATTTTAATGCACGGTATTGTAAAATCTCAACTATTAATGAATTGTTTACTACATGTACTTAATCTTGGCTGCATATTTTATATTTTTTGTCCTATTTTGGGTTTTTGGATTCCAAAAGATGGGATGGTTTTTGCTTTCTTCTTTCAGGAGAGTATATTAGCTTATTGAGATTACTATAATAATTCGAAGTATTTATTTGCAGAATAATAAATTTTCATTTAAATGAATTTATAATGCAAGTAAGGAATGTTAACAAGCATTATTCAAAAATAAAAAAATATATCTTGCGTTTAGGCCAAAATTTTATATTTTTCTACGACGAGTGTACTCTTCATCAGGGCATAAACATTACGCCACTGTAATGTTTTACCATCCGGCCTTAACGCAATGTTTCTTCACGGAATTGTTATGAGCAATCGGTACCCCTCAAATTTTATTTTTACATGACTAATATAAAAATAGTACAAAAATATGACGAGGTACAATATGTAAGTAAGTACAAACGGAATCATAAATTTAACTTCTTGGTGCATTAAAATTAATTATTTTGCTGTATTTAGATTGTCTGGTGCATATACTATTACATCATTATTTACTTACAAATAACGTACTCTATTGTTGCACTGCTCAAGTTTCGTCGTCGTAAATAGAATTATTCCAATATTTTACCATTTGTTTTCGTGATCTTTTTGTAGTTATTCATTACAATTTAACATAATATTGCCTTAGTTATTGTGGAATTAATTTATCTGCAGTTGTCATCCTAAATTATTTCTGTGATTTTAGTTGTCGGTTTGTTTATTTACTTATTTAAACCCTGCCCCATTGTTGCACCCAAGTTATCGTCATAATTCATAGAATTATTACATTATTTTACAATTCGTTGTTCTTGATTATTTCGTATTTATTTACATTTTAACACAATATAGCGTAATTGTTGAATTTATTAATCTCCAGTGGTTGCCCTCAATAATTATTTCAATCATTTTTGTCGTCGGTTTGTTTGTATATTTAATTTATTTATTATCTCATTTGTAACTTCCGTAGTAACAAATATATTATTATACTAACATCTTTCATTCAGTGTTAGTTGTCATTTTTCGTGTATTCTCATTTGCTTTTGTCGTTCTGTTACTAACTATCTCACAACAATGGACACTATCGCATTCCTCAACTCATTCAAAGCTGATCTTCAGAAGGCGTACAATGACATGGTACAGTATATTGACACACGAATCAGTGCGCTGGAAGAGGTCAATAAGAAAACGATCGGCGGTTGGACTACAGTTAGAAATTCTCGACGTCCTTCCAACTGCTACCACCCGGTTAGACCAACGACACATGCACCACCCCAACTCTTCACTCAGAATAGGTTTAGTGTGTTAGATGACATGTCCCTGTTTCCTCCCTTACCTACTCGTTTCATTCCCTCCCGTCCAGTACCCAGACCTGTTCACACACCACGCACTGGTAAGCACAGCCGCCCAAAATCACGTAAAGTAGTGCTATCCAGAGATGAAACCAACACTTCCACGCAGAAATCAAACGTGCTCATACTAGCTGATTCGCACGGTCGTCAGATGTCCTCCGTATTGCGTGGAATGCTTCCTAGCCAGTTCTCAGTCTCCGGTTTCTTTAAGCCAAACGCTCGTTTGGCTGAAGTTATTCGAGAACTGGACACTTACACTAAAAAACTCACAGAGCGGGACACAGTAATCATCATAGGTGGGCAGAACGATATCAACTTGGGTGGACATTTTAACGCGTCTGAACATCTACAGAAACTAAAAATGGCCTCCCTGCACACAAACATAGTGCTCTCTAGCCTGCCTCCACGCTTCAACGTTCCACAAATAAACCACGAAATTAACCTGGCAAACATCTCCCTAAAACATCACCTGGCAGACACAAAAATCACATTTTTTGATTTGCAACCACACCTGACTGCCAAGGACTTTACCCAGCACGGTTTACACCTGAAACCGTCTGGGAAACAGCACTTCGGTTCTCTCCTAGCTTCACATCTGACCTCACATCATCCACCTCCTCCATTACCTCCTCCTGCACGTACCTCATCTCCTCCTCCACCTCCCTCTACTTCTACCTCATCTCCTCCACCTCCCTCTGCTCCTACCTCATCACCATTTCCTCTTCCTATCTCCACACCCATTTCTTCTCCTGTCCCCGTTCTTTCACCTACTGCTTCCTCATCTCCCACGTCAACATCTATTCCTCCTGTCGCCCCCATACACCGTTACAACTTGCGCTCAGGAGTACGATGTGGTACTCGAAGGTGACAATCGCGTTCAGGTGCTGTGTGCGAGCTTCATCCGGAACTAGAAGCTGTACCAATTTCAAATTCCTCTCCACAATCTAACGTCGATTCCATTTCTCGTGAGTCACAAACTCTTTGCGAAAATAAAATAATTATATTTCATCATAATGTCCAATCCCTTTCAAACAAATTGACAGACATTGAAATTCTGGTACACGAAAATCGATTCGATTTGCTATGCCTCACAGAGCATTGGCTTTCAACTAACAACATCAACGATACTGCTATTTCTAATTATTATTTAGCAAGTTCTTACTGTCGGCAAAATTTTAAAGGCAAAAATCCCCACGGAGGTACGTGTATCTACGTTCGTAATGATATTTTATCTTCTCCACTGACAGGCTACGAGAACTTCTGCGTAGATAGTGTGTTCGAAATTTCTGCAGTTGAACTGACCGACACCGGTATTGTTGTTTTGTGTATTTATAGACCTCCTCAATCAGATCTTGACATATTTTTTCGGAACTTCGAAAATGTTTTAGAACATATCGCACATAAATCTACTAAATCTATCGTTATATGTGGCGATTTCAACATCGATTTCCTGAGTACATCCGACTCTGCACATTCACCAGTTAATCGATTCAAGAATCTTAGACTCCTTCAACCTTGTTACTACGATAAACGACACTACACGCCTCTCCGGCTGATTTCAAACATTGA
>NNCF01127593.1:51153-80620 GCA_002313205.1 Laupala kohalensis | reverse complement strand
GCATATGGCCACGTCTAAGTAGACCGGAAGTGGAAAATGAGGAATTATTGAGTTGCAGACGGTGCGGGGTTCTAAGCAACGGAATTTGGGGGCTCCTATTTTTCATTTGCAGAATAAATAAATACTTACTTGAGATTTTTCGGTGAGGATTAAAGTGAGATTCGGTGGAGGCCCTCTTCTGTTTCGTGAAGTCATTTTCATCGACATTCCAACGCTTACAAAATGTTGAGAAGTTTATTAAAATATGCAACATTGTCTAATTAACCCTCGTTCCACACCTTGGGTCGTATCCGACTCTACCCATTGTCTTTTATCTAAATAACCGATAGTGGGTGGTAGAGGATTGGGAGGTTCAATTACCCCTCCTATCAGTAGTTCAGCTCACACTTACTCGGTACAGTTAGTCTACGTATCGATTTCTTTTGTAGCATAGAGGTTCACTGTCGGATGCGACACAGGGGTGTGGTATGAGAGTTAATAGCACAGCTGGCAAAACCATTGTACATAATTTCTCTCATATGTTTCAAACTCTCTGTCTCATCTTAACATGTGTCAGGTAAATGGAAATCCATTGTATGCAGACGTCGGTACACTTTCATGCAATTCATGTCTGGTCTCAGTTATCAGGTTACTACAAAACAGTAGAAACAGAAAGTTTAGAAGTGTTATTAGGTGTGACGCCAATACAAAATACGACTGAGACACTGGATACGACAAAACGGGTATACACTGAAATATGACACTAAATAAAGACGAAAGCGCGGAACAAGGAAAGTTAACGCTTAACTTAATGAGGGTTTGACAGATTCGCGAGAATAACACGACTAAAAAGGAGACCAGTATATACATTTATTTAGGACATGACATATGTCTATGAGAATCGAAAGTGTTTTAAACGAACAAAAAATGAACTAGAAATGTTGACTGATCATGGAAACTTTCAAAACTATTTACTGAGGATACAAAAATCAATGGCGGAAATTATATATGTGGAAGAGGAACAGAGCACAGAGACCTTGTTATTTGGGAAAGTCAATTAAACTATAGAGAAAGATGTGACTTAATACACGGTGAACTGAAAGAAGAGGTGACGCGATTCCGCAGTGAGTCAGTAATAATGGCGAAGGAAAGAAGATACGAAATATTCGCGGAATGTGTCGGAAGGATGAGTAGGTATGGTTAAAGAGGTGTTTAAAATGAAAACCAAAGATGAGACTGGAAACACAGTAGTGCACTTATTTCCCTGTAGTGGACACGTTACTTGGTGTCACGTGACGAAGGCAAGGAAGATCTGACAGGAACAAACAAACAAAAGTGTTTTGCTTTATAATGATAATGAAAAGAATTGCTAACTAGTTATGTTTGATATCATTATGAGGAATAAATTTCGAGTTAAAAAAGTCAAGAAAGTAATATTTGTAATTATACCTCACTTTTAATAATTAAATGTGGCGGGAGGAAAAGGGATTTTTATAAAAAAGAGTTCCATTTTAGCAATTTTGTTGTTGTTGAAAATAAAAGACTAAACAATCTGGAACGTGCAAAAATGATGTGCATGAATTTTCGTCTCTACCTGATACTTTGTCAGTGAATGCCACTGATAAACGGACGAGTATTACTCACTCTGTGTTGACATTGTTTACAGAAAAGCATAATCCAAGCTCGGTGCGCAGGGGTCGGAAATGAGAGCAACAGTTAAATCTTTCTCCATTCCACCAACATTGTTCCATTAATTTCTCGCATGGTGTTCTGACCTAGAATGAACGAAACTCTTCAGATTACACTAGAACCACACCTATACTACGATTCATATAAAAGCAGATAAATTCAAGATGACTGCCTAAGGAAGTAAAACACACAATGCCAACTTCAAAGAAATAAACCTCAAACATAAAGGGAAACTGCCATCTCGGGAATCACTCTACATTTTTGCAATGAGCTGATGTTTTGTAGGGATATTGTCAAGTGCTTTTCATATCTAAATCAAATGTAACGAATTGAAAGAGCAATATATGCACTCAGATGTGAGAAGTAATATGAAAAAAATGTTGGCAACAAACAAAGTAATTTTTTTTTTCGAAATTGCTGAAAACATAGTGCATATTACACAGTGCAAAGCGTGGCTATGTGATTGGTGCATCACAATAATTTCCAATGGCAAAGTACTTGAATAATTAATGGGCCCTGCTTTCGCCATAAGGTTTGTGTTTTTTAGGGTTTCACTGTGGCCACCCACTTTGTTTCCCTCATGAATCTTAGTACACCAAATTTATGAATATCTAAATACAATCTCAGCTTATACCTCACATGGGAGGTATTGTCAATTTAAATTTAGACCATTTAGACAAATGGGAAAAGCTTTAAGAGCCAAGATCATTTTTTTTACTGGAGACAAAACTTATTAAATGTCACAACGCTTTAAAAATAAAATTTTACCTAAATTAAAGATGTTCTGTTGAAACAATTGTGAGTGTCAAATAATTATAATATGGAGAATGTTCGAAGTGACACCTGTGATTCCCCGCCCCCTCAAAAAAAACCCGCTTCAAATACCGCAAATACTAAAAATGAAGTGTAAGTACCAAAGCGTTATTTTGTCTCGAGTTACGAAAATTTATTGAAAAAATAGTGCAATAAAAAATTATATCTATTTCCATTATTATTGTATATTACACGTTAGGTTCTTGACGATATTTGATCGTCATAGCAATTACACTACCAGCCGATGCTCATGGACAGATTACCCCAGCATTGCAGTTGACAAGAAGAACTTTGGTGACGAAAAAACAATTTTTCTTTAATTCATATAATGCTTTTCATTTACATGCCTTATTTTTGTGTAGTAGAGTATTAAATATGAATCTTGTAAAAATGCGTTGTTTGAAATAAATGTATTCAGTTTTTTTTTTTTACAAGTGTCGATGATTATTCATGCTCAGAGTGTCACGTACAACATAGCGTGAAATGATCTGTGAATGACCCTAATACACCCATCATCGTCTGAGGACTAAATCTTCTTAAGATAGTATGAGGAAACTGGCGACAGTATTTTAATATCCTGATTTTTTATGAAAAATAAACTATTGTGATTCAACATTACTAAAAATTTTTGTGTGGGTACATTGCGGGGAAAATATTTAAATAAATCCAACTTGAAGTTGGACGTGTTCTCATCGATAAAGCCTCTGACGCGACGATTTTAACATACATTCCCATGTAATTACTCATAGAATCGATATAAAACATTATCACGCATGTCACAAATATAATATAGAAAAGGACAGTACGAAATTTACCTTGCCTTTCCGGACAATTAAAAAGGTTATATAACGAAAACTAGAAAAATTAGAGAACTGGAGTCAAACGAGAGATCATTCTTGAAATACATTGTTTCTGTTTAAAAGGTATAATTAATAGCTCACAGCTTTTAGTCCACCGTTATTAATTAATTATATAATTATTTATTGTTCTAATAATTTTTTTAATATACACAGAAAGGATAATATCATTTTAAGTTTTATAAATGGTCATGAGCTTGGCTAGCGTCTGTGCCGCTCATACTATCTTAAGAACTGCTGATGTATGTAACACGTTCCAGTGTTAATGCGTTTTTTCAGCTTTCTATCTCCATTTCGACTATTTTTGAAATTTCAATATATTTTACATGTAGTCAGACACGTAACCAATATTGGTGAGCCCGAAATTGTTTTAGTTGAGGAAGAAGTGATTTATCTGTGTAAAATATTCTTTATTTTTCATTTTTTAAGTAACTAATAATTTGGATTAAACAATTGTACAAATTTAAAGTATTTTAAGGAGATATAACTTTAATATTCTCATCAATTAGTTATTGGTGAGGTGTCGGGACCCTCTCCGAAATATATTTCTGGCTGCGGGTCTGTCTGTAAGATATACAGAGTAACGTAAGACATGACCATCTCTTACAACTCGTCTTCAAAATAAATAACTTACTCTTTTCTCCACTTCAGAAAAATTATTCGTCGGGCAACCCATATTGTCCTTGAACTTATAAGGTTTGATTTTTTTGAAGCAGTCATTCACGCCAAACCTTTCGGGATCGTTGAATGCAATATCTTCGTAAACTGCACCAAGGTTTTCAAATCCGGTTTCCCTAAAAGAAATGTCAACAAGAGATCTACATGAGAAAAATATTTTATTCTTCCCCTTACTCCAAAATTCGAGAAGACTGACATTTACGTAGCAATTTATTTAATTATTTTACTTCATCTCTTTTGGCAAAAGGAGGTTCGGGACATGAGGACTTCTCTTCCATATAACCGTTGGACTTCGGAGAAGGAATTACGAAGGAGAGATGTTGAGTTGCCGAGGAACTTTCGGAACCAAACCGACATTTGTCTGGGGTAGATGAGGGAAATCCCTGCTGAAAATCTCACCCAGTTCGGCCGAGCAGAGTTTGAACCCCCGCTCTTCCGCTCAGAGGGATCGTGCAAGCGAAGATGCTACCATTAGATCATCGTTGTCAGCAATGTTAAAATATTGATAGTGATGGGTTTATACCAGACACTTCATTTTCAAATAAAATTGAATTTTGTAGAAGACTTTGTAGAAGAAAATAATGGTGAAGGTTAAGAACATACCTCATGGCCTGAACTTTGTCAAAGACGTAACATATTTAAATGGTACATAAAACGTTCAATACATAGGGATCAATATTGGTAAAATGAAAATAAATAGAATATGTTTTCGTACTTGCAAAAATGTCGTAAAAATTTACTTACTCCTTTAATATTTTTAAAATATATCGATTTTTTTTCTGACACACTGTCACTGACGGAAAAGAAAACTCCCAGTTGAGGTAAGTAGTGTCTGCACCAAAGGAGATGGGATTTACAAGGTAGTTGTTGTAACTTGACAAGATGAGAAGAATAGCTCCGTACCAGCTCAAGGTGCAGCAAGCCAGCCAGAACACTCTAGAAATTAAAAATGTTTTCACTCCTTCAATATTACAAAACCTTCACTTAGGGTAGTATGAGTGGAGAGGAGACTGTTTTTGAATATCCTGAATTTTGTTAAAAAACGGAAGGATAAACCATTATTCATCAACTCGTGTAAAAAAATTGCACCCTTATCTGCGGGGGTAGTATTTGAATAAAACCGTATTGAGTTCGATGTATTAGTACCTCGCAAAATTTACTTTGCAATAGAACAGGACGAAATTAGTCTCGCCTTTCCACATACTCATAAATACGAAAGTTATTCAAAGCTAGACAACTCTAGTCAAACTAGACACTGTTCTTCAAATACATTGTTTCAATTTAAAAGGCATAATTAATTATTCGCACTTTTTACTACATCAAAATTCATAAATTGCCGTTACAAAGATAACTTTTAATATAAACTGTGTAGGGAACATTATTGTATATTTTATAAATTGTTTTGTGCTTGACTAGCACCAAGCAGTCTCATACTTCCTTCAATAACCGTACGTTCACAATGTTAATGATTTCGGAAAAAATATTTTAAAAATTATTTAGATAATCTTATTGTTTCAAAAGAGCAATGATATCATAAATAAACAATATTTATAGTAAATTAAAACGATAATAACCACATTTTTCAGATATTTATTACATTACGTATAAAGTTTTGTTCAATTTTAATTAAAAAAAACATGTTTATTGGATTTTATAATTTTTACTGAATAATTCACTTATAAGAAGTTATTCAAAATTATAAAAATAAAGAAAAGTGACGTAGTTTTAAAAAATGTTATACTTTTAAATGCCAGATTAACAGAGCCTTCTTTTGAACCTAGTTTCTTAAAAATTAAAAAGTATTTAAATAACCGGTTTCCACATGTAGATATGCTATGTTTACATGGACCACTATTCACATGTATACTTTTGTTTATGTAACTTTATTTTTATTTTTCAATAAATTTATTATTTTCGAGGTTGTTTTGAATAAACAGCACAAAGCGATATTATTCAAGCCACGCAACCCTAATGAGCAAGATGACTCATTCATATTCTCACATAAGTTTATATTTTCGTGCATCTGTAAGTATTCTAAAATTATTAATATTTGCTAATCCTTTTACATATACAATCATAGCTCTGGAAACTCAAAAAAACTATCCCATTAATATGAATTAGTATGTAATTTTCCACAATTTGAACCAATTTAGTCGTTGCAAGTATTGAACAGTCCGAAGTTCATACAGGAAAGGAGTCTAATTTTTTCTGGGGTTTTACGGATCGTCGACATCGAGGTCATTAGAGTCCTAAAATTCTGTACAGATAGGGAAAATGCAGTTTCGCACTGAGGAGAGCCAACATGACTCTCCCCGCGCTAGGGACTCGCCGAATGACTCATCCATACCCACTAAAAACCCTCCTGAATTACAATATATCAAAACATATCTCAAAACATAACAAAAAATGAGGAAAATGAAAGATACCCTAGCCCTGATAGCCGGGATCGAAAAGAACAAGAGGTGACCAAGGAAGGTCAGGAAAGGAAGGAGTCTGGCACAAGTAAGTGGAAGTAATGCCAGACTCGGGGTCCCGTGTTTGCCAAACACGTACTTACTAGAGTACATGTACTTACCCTTAATTTATGTGGGAGGATATTTTACAGTACTCAACGCGATGAAATTACTTCATCTTACTTTAAAAAATTTCATTAATTCAACCCAAATTAATGTGTTTATTTCCTCAACAACATCTCGCACATAGATCTTCGTTAATGATAGGTCTAATATGCGAACGTAATGAACCTTGCAGAACAGAATCGAGTACAATCTAGGGGGCGGTGCTCTGTGTAGGCATTTGTGAGGTCGCTATCTACGTGATGAATGACCAGCGTCGTCCAATGCCGCCCTCAATAATTCAAATGTTCCACTCGTTATGCGCAGTTCTTTCCCTTCCCTCTCATTCACATTCGCTCTTCTGGAACATAGCCGCATTTTGATGATGATGATGCAAGAGAAACAATCGCGTCACTGATAATATTTACGGAATTATTTCTGACCCACAAATCAACTTATTCCCCGTCATTCGAACAAACATCGATTTCTTAACATGTATGGCTCAACTCACGATCTGAAATTGAGTAATTTTAAAATTTATAAAGAAATTATAGCAGCACTTAACTTGCGGGTACCCATTCGTAGAGGAAAATTTCATGATCTATGACCAGGTGAAAAAGGCGGCGGACCGAGACTCGAACCCGGGACCTGTTACTCTCGCCACAGGGACGTGTTGCAAGCTAACCGGAGGAGGCCGGGTGGATGTGGTGTATCGGCAGTTGTACCTTGTAAATATTTTGTGTAAATATGTAAATATTTTGTGAAAAATTATTTGATAAAAAGAATTGGTGTGCGGGCTTTAGGAGTCGAGACGAGTAATACAGATTGCAGCACCCCTGCGCCCATAACAAAAGGTTCCGGGTTCTAGCACGGTCCGTCACCATTTTCACCTGTCCGTAAATTATGCAAATTTTCCTACCGTTCAAACGAATTTAGAAGATTTATTTTCTCTATCACATAAAGAATATATAAATTTCATTCATAGCCAAGTTTAGATTCGGTCATTCTATATTCCTCGGGTTGAGCGAGTGAATTCTATGTATTACCAGGAAATTTCAAGTCCGATGTAGTTCGTATACCAAACACTAACGCAATAATAGAATAGTTCCTAGAGATAGGGTCATATTCTGGAGGGTGGCAGACACTAATGGAAAAAGAAATTAAATTGATGCAAAAAAAGGTACAAAAATATAACCTATGAACTGTTTAGAGGACTTCATGTCTACAACATTTCTTTTCTATATCTTTTCTTTCTTAAGGCAAAATTTATTTTAGTATTCTAAAGGTAATACTTCAACTGATATTTGTGTATTTTGCAAAGAAATAAATCGGAATGATATGTGAGGTCCCTTTCTTCTGTTTCCGATGTGTATGAATCTAATTATTAAAAAAAACTTGTTTTTTTTCTTCAAATGTTTGCGATACATTATTGCTTTATAGAGGTAAATGATGCCATGTTTTTTCAGAAGTAGGGTTCTCACAAAAATGATTCTATAATTTATTTGTTATCTTTGTTATCTTTGTTTTCTTTGTTGATTCTGAATCCATGGAGTTGAAATATTTTAACTAAGTAGCTGACAAAATTTTAAAAAAATGTAAGTTATAATACATATTCTAAAAGAATAAAATATTTGCTGACTTTTATTAATAAAAAGAAATTATCTGTTATTCTTTCATAAATATTTTACTACTCTGCCGGTTTCTCTTGTCCTCTTCCTTGAAATTGCTAGATTATCGTGTTATGTGTAAGATTATATGTCATAATGATAAGATATATATTTAAGACTATCAGTTTCTTATTTTTTAAGTTTCTTCAGAAAATCACCCTTGTGTAGACGAAACGCAGTCACCGCACTAAAGGCAATAATCGAAAAACTGGAAAGATTAAAATGGTTTAGTTGTGTTGTAAATCAAACGTTACCATCAAATACCTAATACTGATTTTTATAGATTCCAAGAAATAATTAGTTTGATCTAAAAATACTTGAGGAGTGCATGTCTGTGGGGAATGAGTTACCAGAGGACCAAAGTGAGCCAAGAGCTTATTACCAACCTTTGTGATTAGATCCGCCGAAATTCTTAGGAATTCGATATAACTAAAAAATCCTTACAGTATTTTACTTATGATATTTTACCGGTGATATTAGGAAATTGAAAGAGGGAAGATAACAATTGACAGAAACGGTGACATATTGTTGTTAAAAGTTCCAAATAAAAAAGCATTCTTGATATCAGAATAATATTAATTGATGAAATTTGAATTTGATTGCAGTAACCTATGTAGATTTGGAAATTATTTTCACGCATGCTTTTTCGGATCTTAAAATACAGAGTAACTTTTTTATTTGTTCGCAATCTTGGCACTGTTCTTTACATTATTTTACGACATCCTGGCTTGCCTGTGGTTATCCTTTCGATATAGCTGGATTTTATGTTTAATATCTCTAGATTCTGACCTAAAGGTGGCAGAATCACTAATACTTTTGTTGTTACAATACGAATTTTTATTCATTTAAAATCTACGGTTTATTTGGAAAGCTGTAGGTAAAAAAACAGCACGTATTTGTTAAATAACTTCCTTTTGAAATGTTAAATCCACCACTGCTCTTGGGTTCTTGATTGGAATTGATAGAATGGTCTCTTGTATGTTCCCGGTGAGTACGTTTATTGCCAATCAAGTGGTCATACGCAGATTCTAAAATTCTTTTGACGGTAAATTAGAAAGATAAATGATTGAATGCGGAAACAATACCTTTCTGTCCAATGGCGTCCTGGCTCCGCGATGAAATGTAGTCCGTGTAGAGAAGACTCAGTGAGGTAGACACGGAACACGTGTCCTGTTCTCCTCACTACTGGCCAAACACCCTTTCCTTTGCCTTTTGACTTCTTTCGGGGCTCGGTTACTCTTGAGGGTCTCTGATTGAAGCGTGTGTGGTTAACTTTGAGTCCTTCACCCCATTGAACAGGGATAGTTGACATTTCGGCCAGTTTTCTGACTTGCTGTGATGGATTCCTAAATACGATATTCCAATGATATCGCATAACAATCGAAGAGAAGTGAATTCTAGGAATGGAAACGGAATGTTGAAATCATACAAAATACTAATTTTTATGAAACACATTTGCAATAAAATAAGTTATTCACCGCGCGATACATGGTGTAAGTTTCTTTTTTTAGAGACGTGCACGTAGGATTACTTACAAATTTATTGCAATAATTTATATAACAATATATTCCTTAAACCTTTTTACGTAATTTTTCAACGGAGACATTTCCAATGTATTTTCGAATCTTTGCAACTAATGTAAGCTATTAATGAAAAGAAAAAGGTTTAAAAAATGAAAATACATCTCTCCATTAAATAAATATTCATAATAATGCGCTTTAATTATTGTTGTTCAAACAATTAATTGTACACATTTTTCATTTTTTCTGTGATTTGAGTATCATAAAATTTTTGCATATCACTTCGCATACACTACCGAGTATCTGCTAACATTCCAACCCATCTATAGAATGCACAAAGAAAGAAGGAATTTATGATTTTTCTAAATACCGAGAACTAGGAATATTGATGTATGTTCTTTAAGGTAATATAAAATCATGAGGGCAAAGATAATTTCCAACATATTTCTTTAAAAAACCCACTCTTCAATTGAATAAGTCCATTAGATGAAACTAAATTGCTTTAAAAAAATCTTGAACTAAATTGCTTTAAAAAAATCTTGAACTAAATTGCTTTAAAAAACAATAAAGAGTTATCAATTTTTTAAATGAGTTAAACTTAATAGTATCAAATAAAAAAACTATCTGCTATAAAATGTCATTAGGAAATCCAAATAATTATTATAACATTCCTCATTTGAAAAAGAACTTTGGAAATTCAATTCCATATATTGTGTGGTATTTCCATTGAAATGAAGTATCACTGTTTGAGACTCAATTCTGAAAAATGTAAAAATGTGCTTCCCTGGTATTATTTATTCAACTCTTTTAATATATGTTTTATTGTCAGCATATACCTGTCTTATAATAAATATTTAGAATTAATTTACTTACCAATGATACAACGGATACATTTACTTCTACACCTTACTCATAACACCGTTCCCAATTTGCTTGTAGTGGCTTTGTATGGTATGAATTCTAGGGCTATGTCAATATTGTACTCATTAAGATGCTCGACGAATGTTTTTCGCTGTAATGAGCGTAATAAATTGTTGTTTTCACTCCATAACAAATCAGATAACATATGATTATATCGTTTCTGTCACGCCATTTGTATCTTCATTTCATTCGTAATTAGATAATTAGATATCTAAACTATAATAACTCTAATGGTAGAGCCAACTTTCTATAGCGAAACTATGATAAAATTAAATCTCCGATTTAAGAAGTGATATTAAAATGAAAAGAATAAAGAGTAGTAAAATTTTGAACTGTTGTATAATGCAATAATTTTGTATTGCGTGAAAATTCAATATGCAAAGACCTTTTTATGGAACTATTTCTTGACTTTCTGATTTATCATTCGTTCATATTAACAATCTTTCTGTCGCGAGTCACACTGTATTGGATGTCAATTAGTAATTCCAGGCTTCATCCTTCAATTATTTCTAGTGAAATATAATTATTGAGGGACAGATTACTAAGCCCTTCAAAAGAGCACATTTGTTAAAATCTGTGTTTTCTGAATATCGAAATTTTACTACGTGTTGATCACCCTCCGTTTTCTAATAATTTTAACAAAATCTTTCAGTTTAATGATTTACTACAAAAAAAGTTAAAATTATTCTTGTGGCCACAATATTTCCGAACGGAGAAAAAGATTGAAATTATTTTGATCTTTCCAATCCGGAACGTTAAAATTTCAAAGCCACCTCTCTTACAAATTTCTAAGAAGACTGGTCTGAACATGATATATTCAGAAATTTCTTTCAATCAATTTCGTGTACCTGGACTACGAAAACATTACTTGATTTTACTACTAATTAACCGAAGTGTATAACTTCAACACAAAATACTCATTATATAAAGTAAATACATACAATAAACCAGTGCCAAATATATAAAAGTAAAAAAGAACAACTGCAGATATTAAAATTTGTATAATAACACCTGGGATGGTGCATTGTATACGTGAATTTCTCTCGAAGTAAAAACATAACATATTCTATTTTTACTGAAATTATTTTCCTTTTGGGGGAGACACGTTCCCCCTTCACCGCCTTTCGACCCACCACTGTCTCTTCAACATCTTCCAAGACTGTGGCAAGGACACTGCTTCCCATGGAGACGTGTACAATGACAAAGCTATTTTATTTGCGACGACTGAATCCTTTTTACTGGACAAAGAATAACTTGGTATTTCATCCTGCTACATTTTTATTTGTGATTGATGAAAGAAAGTGAAACTGGTAAAGGTCTCTTTATTAAAAGACAAATACAAAATTAACATTAATAGTGAACAAATTAACGAATAATCCACGAATACACTAGTAAAATTCCTTGTGATACTGAAACATTATAAAGAAAGAATAAGATAATTCGGATGAAGTAAGAGTTTTGTCGAAAAGATTGAATAAAAAACAAAAAAATTCGACCGAAATGCTATATTTTTACTCAAAATATGCATATTTGCTTGAACATTGAATTTAGTGAATCACGCATTGACAGGGAATTAAGAAGAAATTTATCATAAAAAACTTTAAATTAATCATTTAACTTACACAAACCTTATTTTATTACGCAATTTATACGTAACACAGCGACTCTTAATGAGCAGAAATTACCAACTACTACTGAAAATGTTTTATATTTTTATCTAAAAATATTTGAAGTAACATAATTACAAGTTATTTATTCTAATTGGAAATTTCTTAAAAATCTATATATTTCATAAAGGAAATACCCGGTTCCCATCAGAGTTATAACTAAAATTGTAAATAAGAGAAATTTTAATTTTTTAATTTTTTCTTATTGCTACAATATTCCTTGGCGGATTTTANTTTCCATGTTTTGCCGTGGTAACAACTCTATTTGTTTCATAACATGTTTTCGACGCCATTGCCGTCGTCATCAGTGAATCTGAGTGCAGGAAATTTCTGGCAAGAAAATGCCAGAATTTTTGTATTGAATTTACAAATGGTGAACATGACTCACCTCATTCATATACTTAAATGTTTATCGTAAACAATGCTGGACATTTTTAAATTTAATTTTAATTGCGTACTTACTTTCTCAAGAAAGCACATGAAAGATTCAACTTAATCAAAAAGATCTCTTAACTCTGCGCCTCAAAATTCTTCATAACGAGTCATACAGTTTTGGAAGAGACACGCGTTGGTTTCATTTTCTCCGAGGACGAAAAGGGATTAAATCTCTAACGAGAAATGAATTACATGAGATGTCATGACTTCGCGTAACTACTACACATACGAATATTAATACCGCTTACAAACCCGTGGAGAAGATGTTTGATAACTTGCGAACAAGATAAAAGATCTTTTTTGTTAAAACATTCACAAAAACTGGACTGCATGAAACAGAATTATTCTAGTCAGAACATAGAATAGGATATTCAAAGTTCTTGGTACTTACAAAATACAGTTATTGTTAATTTGTAAAAAGTTGATTGTTGTAAATTTCTCTATTTTTTAGTGTTTGAGGAGGAGAAGACACAAAAGAAAATATAATCTTTAGAAGTCATATATAGATGACTAGAATCAGGATATTGAACAAGAAAAAGGGATTTTCATCAATACGTCTCGAAGTATTAGAAACAAATTCAAGTAACCAACGTTCCGGCCTCATTTACTTGGCATTCTTAAGGGTTTGTTATTTTCCTCTCCTCCTCCTCCTTCTGGACGTGAGGAAGAATTTTATCGGCCACAAACTCGGAGCTCAGATCACTTGCTCACATCTTATTCATTATGTTTCGGTCACAGTCACCTTCTAAGCTTAAGACCAACAAGATGGATTATTCACGTCCAGAAGGAGGAGGAGAGGAAAGGTAACTAGTCCTGATAAGGATAAAATATATCAGACTGAACAGTAAGCAAGTTAAATGTGTTTCAATCATTTCGTGATTTAGAGTGGATTCCCTTTCTGAATCAATGCAAAACGTCGAAAATCAATAGAACCGGGGATGATCAAAGTGCATTATGCGTGTGTATCTGAGCAGAACAGCACCGCCCGCGCTGCATGGCCACGCGAGTCACGCACTCTGCAACGAGAGCACCGATGGAGAGAATGAGGCCCACCAGCAGCACACGGAAGGCCAGTTGCACGTCCCACAAGGAGAACACTCGCAGAGCGTCTTGCTCACTCTCCGGCGGCGGAAGTGCGTCAGGACCTGCGCCCGGCAAACCCAAACGCTCCTGAGACAGATGTGAAACACTTTGGATACTCACAAGGATCAACTTTAAGATCACATTAGTCTACGGGTTGTCCAGAACTCAACGCAAAACAAATATTATTATAGGTTTAAAGAGCACATAAATATGCACAAGCAACACGTGTTACCTGTTTCGGTTTATAGTCACTACATTTATAGTAATTTGCTGTGATTGAATTTGAACACCAATATCTGTCTCATTTCCCCTAATAAGGTGTTTCATACACATTTGTATCTTGTGTTCTTTTTCGTTCTTGGTGTCTATTTGTCTAACCGGACGGAGAAAAGTCCAAAAGAATTATGGTATGTTAGGGCATTAATAAGTGTTTTTGAGGTTTCCTATTATTTCATCTTTCCTCTGTTCTTTACCGAAATAAAAAATCATTCACAATTATATCACGAAAAGACTACTTGACTCATTTATTTGAAAAGGATTAAACTTGGGTCCAGACAAATGAAAGGCTTGTAAATAACAAACAATTCTCGTACGCGATGCTCTTTTGTGTATTATATTACTGTTCGTAATTGTTCTGGCATTATGTGATGCATTATTAGACAACTGTGTACCGTTGACCGACTTGGTGAACTTCATTTCGGCGAATGGATTTCTTACGCTTTCATATTCTTCGTGTCAAATGAATCTGAAATTCAAGTAATTATTTATTGATTGTGGTCACGTTTTTTAGCGACTAATATATGAACGTGTTAGCTTCTCTTTAACCGGTCGACCAGCCTACGAGACCGGTGTTGTCGAGCGTTAGACTCCGACCTGGTAATAGTAGTATCTCATGGTTCTGGCCATCTAATATCCTGTTTACATAGCAAATGTTAAATATGAAACCGAGTTAAAACATGCCTACTTCTATTCAACTTTCTAGTGTGAGCTAGTCGCACGGGTTGACCTAGTAATTCAATAATATTATTATCACAGTTTTAAACAGCACAATTTTTATCAAATGTTGAAGAAAACTGCCCTGGTGGTAACTTCATGTAATGCAGTATTATGTTTTGATTTATCTAGTGAAAATGACCTTCAGCATCCTTCAATTGTAAGAAAACGCATGGAAGGGATGGTAAGCTAATACTATTACTAATGAAAATTCACATCATTTTTGTCAATACCCTCTCCTTTATCACCGTCTTTCCTCTCTCTTATCTTCCTCGTTCTGTCACTTACCCATTCCTGCATGCGCCACGGTGCACGGAGTCCCGCCTCCACAATTCTCGTAACGAAGAGATTGATGCGCGGTAGAAGAGGGTGACCGCGTGGTGTTAGAAATGCTAGCAAATACGCACGGGGACACTCAGCAACTACATGCAGAGGCGCGTGCTTGGTATCACCTCCGCCTCCATTCGTCAAAGTGCGTCCACTAAAACGACGGCGAGCGTCCCATAGCGCATCCGACAGACGAACCTACGTAGTGAATGACAGATATTGGAAGCAGAGCAAAGAATTCTGGATATGAACTAATGTGATTTCGCTGCGTTAAAATGTCAGTTGGTGAGACTAGGAGTAGCAAAAAGCAGTCGAATAAGTTTCTTTGTATCAATTGTGAGGATTAATCTGATTCATATCGAAACTAATTCCGCAGAAATGGTTGTTGCAACAAGTGAGAGCTGAGAACATGGTTTAAATTATGTTGATCAGTTAAAATCACCCAATGTATTATAGCCGTTCCCTTATGCAACGAAGCCAGTGTTGCAGTGCAGCGGAATTGGAATAAGTTTCTTTCCATCAGGTTGTTGGCGATGTAGTTATTTTTTAATAAATCAGCCTCAGGACATTAGATTGGTGGCTATACGTTTCCGTGTTGAATCAGTTACCTGATGCGCAGTTGGAACAGTTACCTGATGCGTCATGGAACAGGTAACCGCATCGAAAGCTATCTACTACTAAGAAACAGATTCGGTTGCTCTGTGCCATCAGATGTCTTGTTTTGGGCTGAAACACGATTTAATTTATTCAGTTTAAAAATGGATAGTTCTCATATCTTACCGTCCCATGGGGTATAATTTTATTTCATCCAGGATCTATAATTGAGTATGAATTCGTATGAAAATTTATTATTTTTTTCGAGAAGTATATCATAAAAATATCAGTCGTCAGGGTTTTTAATGTAGTGATGGTGTCGTTTGTTGTTTATTTTACCTTCAGTAGTGAACCTAAAATACGATGACTTCGCTTCAACCAGCTCTGAAGTATTGCGTAACTTATACATGAAGTTTTGATGCAAAAATCTAGTTGTTATACGAGAAGTTGAATCGATGAAGACGTGTAAGAGACCACTCCAGATTAATAAAAATGTATTATGAGCATATTTTTTAATTTAATTATAGATTTTGTACATAGGAGTGTTACTCTGTTGTATAATTCAATGTTGTTGGATTAAGGTGGGTGGTCTTTCTCCTAACATAGCTCAAAGAGTAAAGTGCTTATTTCTCATTACAATCTCGGCCTCCCCTATATTGTCCTGCATTTGTGTGCGAGTAGTAGGCGTGAGTTCGACTCGTATGTCCTGTCCCCTTGTTAGTCATACCAAAGCGGCGATGTCACGGCGAGTTGCTGCTTGGACAGTAGCTGCTCCTCCAGGTAATACGATGCGCATCCGCTTGGACAATGGAGCGTCAGCACCGAACACGTCTTCCAAATTGGGTGATGCGGTCCCTGCGAACACGCAAACACAAAATGTGCCTTCGGAATATCTAGCAATTATATAAAATAAAATTTGTTCCAAAAACGTGATGGTCAAATATATGTACTTTACTGTACGGAAGGGAGCAAGCGACCATCCCATCAATTCCTGTCAATTTACGCGTAGAATAAACAAAAAAAAATTTTAATCGGGTCGGTACAGTCCTTGTGCATATTCCAGTATATGATATTAGGCTAAAGAGCATAAACATGTACATTCTTTTAATTTTTTTGTTTAATTGGTCTGCAAATATAGATTCTAATTTGAAATACTCCATGATATTTCCATTGTAGTATTTGTAAACAGAAAATGAAGCGTGCTATTGAAGCTTATGTGCATGGAGCGATGAGAGGTATGAGTTGGGAGGAAGGTTATTGTTTGTTGATGGACCGGGTAGCTGGGTTTATCTACAACTTGACCCACTTGGAGGTGTCAGTAGAAGGAATAGTAATTGTTAGAATTAATGACACTTGCAGGAGGTAGATAGGGGAAGGAGGGTTCTGTTTTCTGTAGTCACAGCTATATGAACGTGGACGTTAATGTGAAAAGCTACAATTTTTTTTGGTCCCACTGGGAATTGAACCCGGGATAACTTCGTGAAGAGCAACCGCCTGAGCCACCAAAGGGGCATATTTGAATCCTTAATGGTTCTCCAGAGTTGGCATATGTAAAATATTCTACTGACATCATAACATGTAATATTGGAAACTCTAAATAAATACAATAGAGAGTTTTTGCCTATCATTGACAAGGATGATGCATACATCGTACGACCTGGAGGCTCCGGTTGCAGCACAATTTGGAATTTACTTAATTCAGAATAGCGTATTTGAGAAATTGACATGTAAAGATAAAAAGTAAACCAAAAATAATATCACAATAAGCATCGAAGTTTATTAAGTGATGCGCAAATGTTTTTTTCTATTTTAAAACATGGAGAAAAATACCTTCAAAGAATACACAGAATCAAGATAAAATATTGTTGTTCAATATTATAAGTAAATCATTAATTTTTAGCAATATTAAATAATTTATAAATCAGATGAAATAAAATAATTTTACGAGTAATTTGAGCGGGAGGTGTAAATACTTTTACATCATATTCGAAATAAATACTTCGGAATCTAAGAACTATGAATAACCATTCTTTTGGTCAGAGGCAGAATAATGTAGTGCTCCAGAGATCAAAAATTTTCTACGGTGAAGATAAGGTATATGTATCCATCAAACGTGTTTCAAAATTCGTTTAAAATAAAGAGAAAAACCAGTCATTGAGGATTGGGGAAATATAATGGGCTAAAGGGACAAAAATCATTTTTTAGTTTATTTTCTTTAAAGTGTTTGATATAGCAGTCGTAATAAAATACGAGTATATAGAGGGAAACAGTGTTAAGAAATTTTCAAATTGTTGCAAGTGCCTCAACTGTTGTATACCAAACAATGTTTATCGTGGTTCACACGTTGCTTGCGCGCTGTTTCTTTCAAACTTTATTTCTGTCTCTCAGTCCATTATGGTTCTCTATTTCTCATTTGAAATACGTCACTGACCACTGCGTAAATATTTTTTGTTCATAGTCGAAATTTATTGTCGGATTTATATTAAATCAAACTGTTAACACTTGATACAACAATAATTATTCGTGGCATGATGACTTCACTGTACACGCTTCACTGTACAACATCCATTAATACTTTAACATATATTGAACTTTGTATAACAAGTAGGATGATTTCAAATAAAGTCACTGCTTTCAACTTTCGTGATGTATGCCGTACTTTCAAAACCCATACTGTCTCGTTGTATGAGAGTATATATTCAGTTGATTTTCCTATTCTCTAAGTCTTTACATTACATTGCCTTTCACTTTAGATTTATATTATAAGTGTTCCTAAAACAATCGCATTCAAGACTCAATGAATGGACAAAACCAAAGTCTCTGAAAAGATGTATCTATACTACTGAATGCATTATAAATTATGCTTTGCTCAATCTAGTTTCGACGCAGAAAATGCAGGAGTTGGTGAATAACTAATGAGAGGATATTTTCGGAAGCACTGACAAAAGAAACCTCATACAGTGCAGCCTTCGTAGGATAAAGTCTAGGATTAAGGAGAAGCCTCGCTAATGTAGAGTGAATAGTCCAACGGATCAATGATGAAAACCTGAGTATCGTCGCGGTGGTGAGAAATATATCTAATATATTAAAGACTGAAAAGTAGGGATCACGTAATCAAAATACAGTTCATAGTCAGAAATAGCGTCGATATGCATCTCCTTCTTATTCAGTTCAGGAGTTTGAGAGAATAAATAAATGGAAAGTAAAGAGAGTAAAATGAACTAATTTTACGAAAGAATTTAAAATTAAATAATTTTAAATTAAATGTGCAATGTCATTATTTCTCTGAAACGTTAAAATATTTGTTAAGGAAGTCGATGAGGCAGATGACGTACGATGGAGGCTACAACTATTTGAATGTACCATTACACACATGTATCTGTGTTTAGACCAATATTCGTAAAACTCCCTGAATTAGACAAATCACATAAATAGTTAGTGAATATGAAATAGAATATTATATTAATTATTTACATTATGAATATATATTCGAATGAAATGGCTGATTAAAAAAATAATGACCTTTTACGGACTGATAATACATTTTGTGAAAAGAGTTCTCAACGTTTCGACTTCGTCTTATGTCGTCGTCGTCGTCATGTGATTAAATAAAAGGTCATAAGTACTTCATTATTTATTTAGTTTCATTATATAATATACGTTAATTGTAGTACATTTTTGCTGATATTTTGCAATAGTGGATATTTAAACTTTTGAATAATGTCGATCATTCCAAAGTGCATTAATTGTAATACATAATAAGCTTCCTTACAATTGCGGTATCATTATTCTAAACAAGTTTTGTAACGTTAATAATAATGTCTTCCCACCAACTTTCAAATTCGTATGATTTGTGAAAGCGGTAGTTGTAATAAGGGAAAAAATAGGTGGAATTCGTAGAAAAATTCTAGGCGCGTATACGGACAAGTTAGAATTCCTTCATAAATTTCACAATAATTTTACCATACATACTTCTCATGAGTCACATTAAAAAGAGGAAACAAAATAATAATTTTTAGCAAGAAGTTATTAAATCATTTTTGGGTAACCTCAAACGAAATGTCACATTGGTCATGTTTACTCCAAACTCCCGGTGGGGCCAGAAAAATTTGTACCTTTTCACATTAATGTCCCAGTTAATATATCTGGACTACTGAAAAACGAACCCCCCTCGCTGTATCCATCTCCTGCTAGTATCAAAAACTCTTAACTATTACTAACCACTTCTACTAATCGCTCCACGTGGGCCAAGTTTTGTGTTAACCCAGCCAACCGACCTACTACTAACAATAGTCTACCACCCAACTCCTACTCCTATCGCTCAATGTAGATAAGCTTCAATATATAAAAGTTAATGCCCCCTTCCTCAATGTAACGCAGTGTAATAACCCTGCTACATTTCTCATTTACAAATACAACAGTGGAAAGAAAACAAGTAAATTTAGTGTATTCTATAGGTATCATATTTTTGGAAGTTTTTTTTAGTATGATGGAAGATATTTAGAAAAATGTCCCATTTAAAAATATGATACAATGATTTTATTTACCTCGCATCACTGTCATATAGCACTATTTCCCTTCACTGGCATACTGATAGCAAGGGTTCATAGCGAGGGTTATATTGAAAAAGGTCACACTTCGTTCAGTTGCTCCGTCGTATGCAGAGCGAGATGATGCAACACCTCATGGTTAATACACCGGTATATTGCGGATTTCGTTCTCATTGTCGTTGTTATTGTTGTGAATAGTGTAATTGGTATCCAATAAAAAAGCGAATTATCTTAAAAATTTTGAAAGCATGAGCGGTAAAACGTAAAATAAAATTATGTAGCACAAATTTATAAAAATGTTTCTAATGGAACTTAATATTCAGTTCTGATTTACATTTTTATTTTAGTTTTAATTGGTTTTGTTTTTAATAATAATTCAGTCATGGACCTTCCACAAATTTGTCAGATGTTAATAATGTCTATAATAAGCATATTTTATGGATTTCCTGCAATTATTGAAGTGCATGCGTGGACACTTGTTTATAGATAACTAAAAAGAGGAATATACGAAGATGAACACTCAGATAGACGAGTGTTTATGCATAATCAATAGACTAGCGAACTCTTCGTGAAATCGTGTACGCCGGTCTCTCTGCTCTTCTGCTCACCAATGGACAGCCCCGAGCGCAGCAGCGCTTCCAGGGTGTCGATGTCAGCGCCGCGCGGCGGCTGAGAGAAGAGACGCAACAGCGCTCCTTGCGCCGCCGCTGCCAACACTAAACCCAGCAGCAAACAAGAGAGCAGCAGCACGCGCAGAGGGTTGGCAACGGGGACGCGAGCAGCAGCAGCGCCAAGCACGGCGCTTAGAAGTAACAGTTCCGGGGATCCCTCGCTATCACGATCTCTGAGAGAAGAGGAACCCGATCAGGAACTTCATTTGACGGTGGCAGCTTTCACTTCAACAATTTTGGACTTAATCTCTTTAGAGGTGTAAAGGGGTGGGAACTAGTCTCAAACACAACAGCTTCCGCACTGTTTGGAGACCGTCCATAGTTTACATACGGAAAAAATATTCGTTTTTACAACACCCGTCCCCTCCGTAACGTATCTGTAACCATACATCTGACACTCCTAATAATTACGTTACTGGAGCCCAACGTTCCCACGTCCTCCGTTTTGGTTGGTTTTTTTTGTAAAATAAGAGGCTGAATTAATTTTTGTTCATTATTGTTCTGTGATTTTAGAGGTCGAATTACAGTGACCAACATAAAAGCCTCAATAAAACATGCCATATAAAACTTATATAAAGATTAATACTCCCCTTCCTCAATGTAACGCAGCGTAATAACACTGCTACCCCTTCGGGTGCTTTACGTAATTTATGGGGCAGTCCCTTGGTTCATGTGAACGGCGATCGTTTTCAAACAGGTTGCACTATGCAATGTATTCAATGCTGACTCAATCATGATAGTGTAAGAAGGTTTAGAAGTTTGAAAAGAGCGTAAAGTTAACCATCAATCATGAAAAATAATGGACAGTTTTTCATACACATTATTAGTTATACCTTAATTGGTTAATACAGTCTTAACAACAACCATTACTTTTTTCGTGACATTATAGGACTCTCGGTTCGCTGATCACGGGTACTGTTGTCAAGATGGATGGAAGTATTGGTATATTGCCTCATACCACCCTCAGAATATACGTTTTCCAGTAAAACTAAAATTTCCAGATCGTATTGAACAAAAACTGCCCTATGTTATCAACTGCCAGCTTAAGGAAGACCTTATTGGAAGACAAACACCATAAACTTTAGATTGATCCAGCAATATTTAATTATAATTAACCAAAATTAATAAGAACTTATTCCTTTAAGGCAGGGAAAAGCGACATGCGTAAACCATACAAAACAATGTCTGAGAAAATCTGGAAGAAACAAGTCTGAATAGTTCCAATTGTACTATCCACATCATAAGTGATTCCAAAATATCTACATTCAAATGTGTTACCAAAATTTACCGAAGTATACTTATGTACTAATATTATAGTAATATTACTTATAGTTGGAAGGAAAAAATATAATCTGAAGTAACTTTGACTCGACCTCCTCACTGTTTTTACAGACAAATTAGGCAGTAAATATAAAAGAACTTCTGTGTGCGGAAAGATATATAATTCACTTATGTTTCAAGTTGAAAATAAGTATTGCTTTCAACAAAATTATGAAGTAAAAATTAATTGAACTATAATTTAATGTATTAAATCATTACTGACATGTTTAGATAGAATAACATTTTGTTGAACCTCCAGTTTGAATTTCACTTGTTAATTTTATGAAATATAAAGAAGATATTAAATCATCTGCGAAGAAACAAGGTGACGAAGATTAAATTCTGAAATTCATAATTACCTGACTTTAGCAAATTTGGTTTTAGTCCGGACGCCATCTACCGAATGCTCTCTGGGACCCGTCGTCTTTAAAACTACCTGTGCTAGTCGCCAGAGAGCAGAGCAGACTAGAACCACTCCGGCCAGTGCTGCCACCACCGACGGCTCTGCCAATTGTAGCTTCGGAAGGGGAACAGCGCGCGGAACAACTACGCATACCTAGGAGCAAAGGATTCGTTGTCGGATTCAGAGCTTTGCATTGTTAAATTGGCGACTACTTACAAATACAATTTACAGTTTATCATATTTGGACGAATTATGAAGTGACAATAATGAGATAACACTATATTTTCTCTCATAGGTAGTTCAGTGGAAGGACCCTGGTCCGGAATGGTCTGAAATTAAAATAACAAAAATACATGGTTTAACTTAACTTACAGCCGAATGATACAAAATATATGATAGTTTGAGGTTAAGTAACATTATACAGAGTTTTGAAAGAATTCTTTTCTGAAATTGGTGGTGACTATGAAGACAAGGCAATTGATGTATTATTTTGAAGAAATTACTACATTCATCATAAACTCTATTAAGTTTATTTTTTAGAAAGGGACAGAACACATTCGAACTAATAATAGACAATTGCGAATCAAAGTATCCTTCAACATCTGACAACACGCTTTTATAAATAAAAAAATCTGGAATATAGAACATGTACTTCCGAGTTCAAAATCGCTCTCGAAAATGTAGTAAGAGTGCACACATATTTCTTTCAATAACTAATAAAGAAACGATGATACAAATCGTGATTAAAATTTTCAATATGTTTCCGAAGAATGTCACATTTGCTTCACTGAATTAGAAATTCAAGATCGACCTTCGTTGTCTTGTACTTAACTGCTTAGGTTCTTCGTCCATGTCTTCAGATCGTTGAGAGCTTGACACCAAAATATATAAGGATAAAATATAAGGAGAGGTACGGTTACGGCACATAACTGTGCAATTGTTAATGTCCTTTCATGTAATTTTTGTAATGTCTTGTCATTTTTAGCAAGAAACATTCTTATCCGTCTCAAAACAAATAAAATATAGCAATATAAACTAATGAGAGAGCTTGAAAACACATTCTATTATTATACTCCAAAACATAGGTTTATGTAAGGAATTACCTCGGATGTCGACACGAAATTACATGGCTATTTTGGATTCTGGTTCTAAAATCAAATTGTCGCAAGACATTTAAGACGAAACTTGTTATTAAAATAAATGAACTGAGAATCAATTACTCTCTAAATCACAAAATTCTTCAATTTATTTTCCGTTGGGAAACCACTAGGTTATTGCGATTAGTGCAACACAAAATCTCCAAACTTCAAGTCTATCGCGGTCTCTTTATCTATGATCGCGTTCGGTTTTCGAGAAATCATTGAACTACGGTTCAAGGTTGCCAAATATGTAGACCTCAGCTTATAATATAGACGGCTATACCAGTGCCTACTATTAGTATCAGTAATTATTGATTGAGGTCAGCGAAGAAACCTCTCTTAACCATCCCGATTATAAATGATAACGTCGGCTTTGAATTGATTGGAAATATTGACAGCTCCATAGCATCGTATATTGACCTAGACAGGTGCAATCCTTTTGTAGTTTTAATTCTAACATAAACTACTCTGCTAAACGCGTTAGTTGGGTCATGTATGTGTGATTACCATTCATTTTTTTTACTAGAAGTGAGATGAGTTGTTTTACTCATAACGTCGAGGGAGATTATTGTTTTAAGATTTTCAATAAGCTCAAAACTTAAAAGACAAATAATTCCGTCTTGGAAAAACAAAATTTTGTGTGTGTGTGTATACAATAGTCACTTGACCAATGGATATAAATAAGTTTTATTATTTTTCCAAAACAATGATACTAATTACAAATGAAGAAGAATTAAGTACAAATATAACATGGTTGATTCTAGCTTAAATATTTTAGGGACTGGCAAGTGCGTGCTCACAAACACTTTCTGGCCGCTTTGCGTGAACAGCTCTACCCAATTACGCGGCCATATTTTAATACATTCCATTAATTTGGTAGGTAGATGTGATTGTATGAAATTAATGTCTTGTGGACAGTGCGCGCGTTAGCATAAGAACTGATGCTAGTAATTCTCATAGTGAGAAGGATGTGAACGTGGCAATGAAAATGGCATAGGCATNAACGTGGCAATGACAATGGCATAGGCATATAACATTTCCTACCAGTCCTGTAAGTACTTGGCAACACAGCAGCGGTACCGATTTCCTTAGAATTCATTTGTCTAGTCGACGCTTGTACAGCCGTGAGTGGTCCTCATAGGACCGCTTGTTCTGTTGTTTCCAGTGTTGCTACGTTGTACAGCATGGCTAGGAGATAATAATCGGCTATGTCAATGGGAATTGGGAATGAGGCAGAATGATTAAGTGGTAACGCTGATCCCAATCGTAACCCCATGCAACCGATTTCCCAGTCTTTATCTTATTTCAATTCAGTATAATTTGCTCCCACCAGACAGCGTATGTTAGTTTCCCAAGACAAATCCCAACTTACCCGATCTATGGTGTGTGGCATTGTAAACTCAGTGTGTGGTGCCCCATAGTCCTTAAGGAAGAAGGAATTTGCCGCGAGATCCATGGCGTGTACTCCGTCCAGGTCTCCGAGAGCTCCTGTGAAGCGTCCTATTGCAGAGTCCCAGTAACCGAATTCCTGGTGATGAGGTGGAGCTCGGGGCATCGCACGCGCCCCTAGAAATGAGCAGAGCTCCCGAGCGAGACGTGCGTCCATGCCGGCATAGTTCTGCATGTTCGTTGCAGGTTGTAAGAACGCGTCCCACCAGTCCTCGGGCTTCACAGTTCCTACACGCACAAGTAATGAAGTTATTCTTCTTAGATGATTGATATTAAACAAAACATCTCATAAACTCGAAATCGTTTCAGATTTTTTATTGAAATGCTCCTCAGAGCTATATTGACACAAAAGGTATACATCAAGTATACCACTATATACCAAAAATTAAACCAAACTTGGGAATAGAAAAAGGATCGATACACTTTCCTTTCATTTAAATGCTTATACAAACAAATATCTTAAACATCGTGAGAATTGCCATAAGAAGTTAACCTTGTTGGCAACTTATGTATAATATACCATTACTCGCAATATGTATATATCACTTCTATCTTCATCTCCGACTTTGGTCAACCACTAGTATCATTATGTAATTCTTAGAACAAAATAATGTTCCATTGTTTTCAATCTATTAATTCTTAAGTTGAATATGAGAATCGATCTCAAGAAATCTTTCATGGTAAATNCAGAGCTCCCGAGCGAGACGTGCGTCCATGCCGGCATAGTTCTGCATGTTCGTTGCAGGTTGTAAGAACGCGTCCCACCAGTCCTCGGGCTTCACAGTTCCTACACGCACAAGTAATGAAGTTATTCTTCTTAGATGATTGATATTAAACAAAACATCTCATAAACTCGAAATCGTTTCAGATTTTTTATTGAAATGCTCCTCAGAGCTATATTAACACAAAAGGTATACATCAAGTATACCACTATATACCAAAAATTAAACCAAACTTGGGAATAGAAAAAGGATAGATACACTTTCCTTTCATTTAAATGCTTATACAAACAAAAATCTTAAACATCGTGAGAATTGCCATAAGAAGTTAACCTTGTTGGCAACTTATGTATAATATACCATTATACCATTACTCGCAATATGTATATATCACTTCTATCTTCATCTCCGACTTTGGTCAACCACTAGTATCATTATGTAATTCTTAGAACAAAATAATGTTCCATTGTTTTCAATCTATTAATTCTTAAGTTGAATATGAGAATCGATCTCAAGAAATCTTTCATGGTAAATATCATACACCACCGAATACTTCTTCTTCAAAGAAATAATGCGCTTCATATATATTTATAACATCACACACGTAAGAATACCAAATCTCCAACTATGTTAATTTCATTCTATCAAATATATGGACTAATCTACTTCCATATATACTCTTTGTATATGGACGAAACGGTTTCCCGCCGTTGCACAAGAGAGAAGTATGTAAACTCAAGTTATCTTATCCCTTCAAGTAATTATTGTGTGTAAACTCGATCGTTTTTCTAAAGAATCTTTTTGTAAATACNAAACAATCTTCATTAACGAGGAGTATTGTGAAATATTATTTTCTGGATGGAAACGGTTTAGTTGTCTAGTTAAGAACTATTACATTCAAAATTTCTCTTAAAATACGAATTGAATTGGAATGGTGGTAAGGCAGAGGTGAGAAGAGGAGGAGCACGCGATCAAACTTTTGTTCTCTAGCGTGCCCAGAGATCTAAATTGCGATAACGGCTTCTGTTATTGGGTAGCAGGAAAGGGTGCACAAATTGCTTTCCTGGTCTCTACAACAATGTGCTTTTTACCGGCTTCTGTGCTATGAAACTAACGAGTTTGTGGCAGCACTAACAGTTTAGTTCTCATTTTATACAAATAAATAATAGGGAAACAAAAATCATAATACGGAAAGTTCTAATTATAATTTGTGTGTGAATTTTATGTATTATTATTATTATTATGATTATGACTTTTTGCACTTCTCAGCCACGTGGCTGGAAAACTTTCACCTATCCCTGTTGTCAGTGGGATTAGGCTCTGAGGGGGAGGGGGAAGGACCGTGATAATCTCAAGTCCTCAGCCCTATTCATTGAGGGTTTTTCTGATAGAGTGGCAGGTATCCAGGATGACTGACTTTTGGATTAGGGATATGGAATCAGGAATTTTGAGGAGTTTCATGTTTCTTAGCGTGTTATTTGGTACCAGTCCAGTCGTTGTTATCACAATGGGCAAGATCTGTACTTTTTTTACTTTCCACAGCCTCTTGATTTCAAATGCGAGTTCACCATATTTTGCAATCTTGGTTTGATACGCTGTCTGTAGATTGTGGGATAGTGGGATAGAAATGTCAATAAGAAAAACTTCTTCTTCTTGCTTGAAGTGAAGGGTGATATCCGGTCTATGAGCAGCAACTGTGTGGTATGTTCTAATTTCTCGATCACAGTAGGTTTTCACATTAGCATTTTCAAGAACTGGTGGGGGGTCGTATTGGTAATATGGGATGTTAATATGATCTTTTATTCCAAGGTTGGGGAGAAGCGCTTTGAAGACGATTCTTCCAACATCGTTATGACGCTTGAGATATTCCGAGTTAGCCAAGGCTGTGCATGCTCCCATAAGGTGTTCTATGGTTTCCGAAGTTCTATGGCACACTCTACATTTGTCATCTGGGAGGTCTTCATTGAGGATAAATTTCCTATAATTCTTTGTGTTTATAACTCTATCTTGTATGGCCATCATGAAGCCAACTGTCTCTCCGTAGAGATTTCCTTTCTTTAACCACAAATTAGATGTTTCCTTGTGGAGTTGTGAGTTTTCCAGATGACAAGGATGAGTACCATGAATCGATTTACGTTTCCATTGTTGAATTCTAAGATCAACTGAGTTGCATTTGTTTTAAAAATTATACACATTAAGATGTAATGGCGTAGCATCCACATCTGCGTCACATATGATCTTATACAAGGTACATTTTTCTTTCCTTTCATGGAAATATTTCCTCAAATTATTAACTTGTTGTGCATGTAGCTGGGTTAAATGCACAATCCCCAGACCACCAAGACTTGTGGGGAGAGTAACTCGCTCAATGGCAGCTTTTGGATGTCGCATCCTATACTCACAGAGCTTTACCCTGATCTCTCTTTCAAGATCTTGTAGATCAGTCATTGACCACTTCACAATTCCAAAGAAGTATGTAAGTAAAGGAATTGCATAGGTATTTAATGCCTTCACTTTGTTGCGGCTGTACAAGTGGGTCTTGAGAATTGATTTTATCCTAGAGCAGACGTCAGCTTTCAATTTTGTTTTGATTTTCCCATGGGATATTCCTTTTAACTGCATGAATCCAAGGTATTTGTACCAGTCTCCAGAAGCCAGGTCTTCTATGATACCATCAGCTGTATCAAACCCTGATGTTTTAGTGATACTTCCTTTCACTACGTGAATAGACTTACATTTTTCCAGTCCAAAGGACATACAAATGTCTCTACTAAAGTGAGTGGTGATCTCCAATAACGGGTAGTTTTGTTTGGGAGAACTGGCATATAACTTGAGATCATCCATATACATCAAATTACTAATGACATATTTCTATTTATCCGGGGTAATGATCTTGAAACCATATTGCGTGTTATTTAGAGCTCCACTCAACGGGTTCAGTGCGATACAGAACCATAGTGCACTAAGTGGGTCTCCCTGGAAGATGCCTCGCCGAATACTGATGATCCTGGATTCCAAGGTATTTTCATGGGTTCTGAATTTCAAAACCGTTGACCATTTAGTCATAATTTTTTTAAGAAAATCGATTACTGTGGGATCTACATTGTAAGTGAATAGAGATTCAACTAGATATGAATGTGGGATGGAATCAAAAGCTTTCTTATATTCAATATGTCATGCTCAGGTTCCTTTTGTTTTTTTCTGCTTGGCTTACAATAACCGAGTCAATGGTAACCTGGTCTTTACATCCCTTAGTATTTTGACAGCACACTTTTTTCTCTTCACTTATGACATTGTTATTATAGAGATGAAACTGTATCTTCTCAGTGATGATAGCTGTCAGGTATTTATAAAGGGTGGGGAGGCAGATTATAGGTCTGCATTGGCTGGGATTTTTGGTTTCTTCACCCTTAGGGAGAAGGTAAGTTTTACCTTTTG
>NNCF01127593.1:24176-36849 GCA_002313205.1 Laupala kohalensis | reverse complement strand
AATGAATTATTAATTAATAAGAACTTCTTTGGTAATATTTTCGAGTTTGGTGAATAGTTGGAAACTTGACTTCAGTCAACGCGCATATTATACCTTAAATCGGATAACCTATTGTTTCATAGATAAAGTCGCCAAGAAAAGAAACTGTTTGTTTATTTTATGCATTTTGAAATTCAAATATTTAAATCACATAAATTGTAAGCATATAAAACTAAATGTTTCGAAATGTTCGTATGACGTCTAAGATATATGCGAACTAAGGTACCCCTGGAATAATTTTCTCGTTATAGGTATGGACACACTTTATGTAGGTTTTTTACACTTTAAATAAATTTTTAACCAAGATTGTTGGACCTTCTGTAAGATTATTTACATTAGTTTATCCCAATTTTTTTAGGAATTCACAAACATATAGCCTACATCAATTACTCGTCAAGTCATGTATTACTAAAATATTAATATAAAGTAGAATATTAATGGATAGTAATAACATTATTTATCAGAGATATTATTTATCAGAGACTTAACGCGCCTCGATAAATTAACCCACCCAAATGTTAATTTTTATACAGTTTATGTTTTAGAATTGTATATGCAAAGCATTGCCACATTTTAATCACAGAAATAAGCAAGTAAAATGACTGTGTTTGGAATACCAACAGAATCAAGTTTTATATTTAAAAAAATATATTTAAATGTATTTGTATTATGTTTCGTAGGCGAATGTGTGAAAAAATAATAGTTTTAAGAAAAAGTAATGTTTACTATGTTGGCATGATGTCAGAGAAGTAATTTTTGTACGCCGGTAGTTAGTGAATAGGTAACTTTCACTCAGAACCGGCTTTAGGAGAGTTTGAACTAGCACGCAACAGCACTGGGGCGCCAGGTCACAGAGGGTCAACAATTTTAAGTTCTTTTAATTCACAACTTCCGAGTATCTACTCGTGGCGGAGTATTTGCAACATCAATAGTCAGGTAAAAATTGCGACGGACCGTAACTCGAGTATGTCCCGGGTTCGAGTCCCGGCCCGTGGCAATATTCACCTAACTCTTGACGTTGCAATTTTATAATGTTTTTCACTCAATATTGTACGGAAGACATGTATTACGAAAAAATATTTGACGTGATTCAATTCTTCACTAATGCGCAAATATTTACGTTAAAAAATAAAAGATTAAAGTATATAGTTGTTTAGTGGAAGTAGGGAGAGGGATTGGGTGTCATAATCTGCAAACTACAAAGAATGGCTCTGGTTTCAAGATTGGCGAAAAAAAACACTCTCGCATAGTTCTTTGTATGCAATGAAACTTCCCTTTTATGCAGTGAAACTTCTCAACAACGTATTCTCATGGGATCCCAGAATTAGTTCACTATTGAGATGTTTCGGAACTTTAAGGTAATCGTAGAATAAAATAAAAGGTGTGTACCACAGAGAAATGTCCAATATTGAGACATATTATTTAAGGGAAATTTCATTGTACATTATATTGTTACAAAATATTTAAGTGGATACCTGGAACTGACGTCCTTCGATAAGTACCATCGACATTGATGAAGATCGATGCGTCAACAGTAGAAAATAACATTTGACTTATCGTATCCAATTCTTTCGTTTTCCATGTCAACGATACTAAGCGCAAGGTGTGGCTTTGCGTCTTGCGCAGAAACATTGTCAACAGCTTCAAAGCAATGTAAACATCTTTACTTTCTCTCACTTTATTTTCCAGCGGTAACAGTGAAGACGTGGTGCACAGAGGAATGATTAACAGAATAATAGTGGAAACTAGCATCTGCGTATTAATACCTGTAAAATATGTTGAACACATAACAATCAAAATACATTTTTAACGTTTCTTTCTGCAGTTTTCTTTTTAAATAGAAAAAAGTGTTTGTGTTGGAAGTGCTCTGTAAAAGATTGCGTAGTTAAAGAACAAAACTAGAGTTAAAGATTAAAGAATCCAATGATGCAAGAGAGGCACGTTCTGCATAATTAATAAATTACCATATCACGATATAAAAAATACTCCCATTGTTTATTTGTTATAACACATTGAAATAAATGGAAATAATAGTTTGAAAAAATAATACAGTTGAATATGTGGCAGCTATAGAGTAATTCACACTTCTCAAATTAGCCGGCATAAAACGCATGATAGATTATTAAACCATGTCAAAAATTCAATTTTCTCCACATAAATCTAGAATTTCATCATAGAAATAAGAGCTTGAGACACTGTTTTCTCGAAATAAGAATAATTATTGTCTCCCAGTATTGATGTAGAGCAGAGAATTATAACATTTTAATCGAAATACCTTTAAAATGTAGTCGATGTGAGAGGAAATTTTGCACTGACAAATACGAAATACAAAGTACCTCATTCACAGAATTGATGGATATGAGCGAAATGTTGCATCGAAAACTTCATGACTCGTACGCTATGTGAAAACAAGTGGCTCTAAATAAACGTTTTATCAATTCACTGCTATTAAGATCGTTGATTCCTTTAGGAAAATTGTCGTACGTCAGATGAAAAGATAAATCCATCAGTTTTCTTTCAGACACAAACAACTTGTGCTAACATGTCAGTTATCACACTAATATCTGTCATGCGAAGACATTTTATCGACGCTTAAACAAAACGAATTTGTTTGTTGCTCATAGTTTTAATCTTAAAAAGCTCTTTCGCCTGCATAGCAGCTATCGTCAGTAACATACACTGTTTATAGAGGAAAAAAATTTCGGTAGCCTAAAAAGGTTTATAACATTAAAACTATAAGCAACAAACAAACGACCCTTAATTTATATTCTTTGATAATTTTGCTAATGCTCCACAATTACGAAGCAAAACGAATTTGAAATGAATAGAAAAACTATCGTTAAACACAATAATCTCTTCATCTCTCTTTCAACTTTAATGTATCGCTTCCACATGTTAGACGATATAAAAAAGTACTTTATACATGCAAAACACGTTATTGATTAAACAGTTTGTTATGTGAAAATATAACTAGAATTATTTACATATGTTTTTTATTTACTTAATGAATAAACGACGATATTGGGAAATGTAATATATCTTTAAATCTCTGAGCCCCTCACAAAAACTATTGTCAAGAAAACAGTTGCAAATGTAAAGACTATAAACTAAGTTACTTCCCGGCGACATATAAAGGATCCCATCCATTCCGATCAGGTACTTAAGGACAGTGGTGGATCTAATTTTAAAAAAAATTATTTAACAATAACGTGTTGTTATTTATTTATTATGATCAAAATAAATCGTTGTTGTTAAATACAATACATTGTCGAGATAAATAATAACAAAATAGTAAATAATTACACAAGTAGTTGTAGTGGTACATAAAAAATTATAACAAAGACCAATAATAACGATTGTTGGTATCTCGTCCTGTCCATAGTTTTTCTGCAGCTCTCCTCGACTACCTACTTTGTTCGAATATTTCGTCAATCATCACTGCATGAGATTTTTCTTTAATTCATTTTGCGTTTAACGGTAAGTGCATTATTGTAATAATCGTAAAGTGATATTTTTTTATTCAGGGTACGTTTTTCAAGCAGGAACAGCGTATAACATTTTGTTTTGAATTGTAGCATATCGCCACCAAATTTGATTGTTTTACGTTAATATCCCTTGCTTTTTAATATCTACCGCAATTTTATATCTTTGGAAATTACAGCAGATTGTGATCTCAGACTTCGTCTGGGGGTCAGACCAAAAAATGTTTGACGTAAAATCATAAAATAATAATAAAATAAAGAAAACAAGGAAGAATTTTCGAAAACATTTACACGGGCGTGATTTTGTAGGTTTCCTCGCACTAATTGTTTTAATTCATTCTTGCTTGTTTTCTTCATTTTATTTATTGATTTCATGTCAATCCTTTTTACCTTTCGTCTCAATACTTTATATTTTTCATTTCAATATTTTTATGTTATAATTATTAATAATTTTTAAGTTATTCTTTACTTTACATATATTTGCTCAGTGTAAAACCATGAGTAACGATATAACGCCTTATATTTTATCATTCTAGAAATAATAATAATACTTTAAGATTTTACAATTCCAGGGAAACCACTCTTTTAAATATATCTTTGTATATTTATTATAAATATAATATATTTCAGTACTCTTTGAGTNTTTCAGTTCTCTTTGAGTTTTCAACACTTGTTTCTAACATTCATAGTTTCAGATATGACGCCACAGGTCTTGTTTTTAATAAACACCGTGCCGGAGCAAAAATTAGAAAGTAAAACATTTAATAATGGATGAAAACTGGTCGGTGTTCGTAAGAGAACATTACTCACAGTATTTATTTACCTTTTGTATAATTCACCTTTGGTAATATTTAATACGTGCATCAATCTTTTATTTCCTTTCAATTGATTCCGGTTTCATCCGGTTAACCCCTTTCCAAATTTAACCCTCAGACCAGAGTATACATAATTTCTGCGCGGACACTAGTTAGCTCTGTTGACTGTGCTCGGCTATTTGTTAATCAAAGAGTGAAAACTGGAGACCTCCTCCACCGTTCCTATTAATTCTCACAGCGTTGNCTATTTGTTAATCAAAGAGTGAAAACTGGAGACCTCCTCCACCGTTCCTATTAATTCTCACAGCGTTGCTTGAGGCACACCACTGCATTATGAACCACCAGCTCAAGCATAAACAGGGGTGTACCTCAGGGGTATCAATCCCTCCCCCCTCCGAAAATTAAATTAAAGTTTGTCCTTTTTGTATTATTCTAAATATTTTTGTATGTGTATTTATTCAAAACAGTCATATGTTTAAGTCTATACACATATAAAACACTTACTTGTATACATTTATAATGCATATAAATATAGATGTATCGGCCTGAGCACGTGTGTCCCCTCTCTCTTAATTAAAATCGTCGGTACACGCCATAGCACAAGTAAGTTAAAGCTGAGATACGTTTTAGCTGACATTCGCGTTTTTACAACTATTCACAATAAGTAGAAGTGATGAAAGCTCTATCGCTTAATCGTATCCAATAACTAAACAGTATTATATCTGAACTTATGTTAGCAATTTGTTTAGAGGGTTATACTGAACCAGTGAATATTTAGCTTAGGACTTTTTAATACTCGACAAGTACACTCAAGGGCGCGAAAATTCATTGCACGTGTCAAATGGTGTACTATCTTTTTCCACCTGTCGCGTTGTAGATTATACTCAGTTGCCGTTCTAACAAACGAATTGTGAGAGACAGTGTTTTTAACGTCAATGGCTGTCGACTGATACTTGTTAGCTTACCAATACTTAGTAGCAAATTTCTCATATCGTGTATGTTACATGTAATCCGAGAGGCGGTGTCACCAATTGTCCGGTATTTCAATCGTCTTTTAGCCCAGCCGTACGGTAGTTTGGCGGGGAACATTTTTTTGTCATTCGTTCTTTATATTTTTGCGGGGTGCTGAATTTGGATTTTAACTTTATCACCTCGTAAATCAGTGCGTTTGGAGAAAAATTTGGAAAAAAATATGCTGTTTTTAGTTTTTTATACCTTGAAACGCACGCGCTTCTAGAGATAAGTATGAAAAAATTATGTACAGCAAATTTCCAACAAATTTGACCTTCACCTATTTTTTGTCCGACGATTTTTTGCGTGCTAGTGCGCTGAGAATTTTCAACAAAACTTTGAAATGGTCCCCAGAAGTCGATTCTTATTTTGCTTCTCTCCGATATCTCGAAAGTCGGACAATTTTAGAGGATAGTGTCCCGACATTTACTGCAAATTATGTATCTTATAGAGTATTTTCTTTAAATAAATTGTTTAGCCTCTACTCGACGCTTTTGAGCGCATTTAATTTCAGTGTATATTGAACGCAACCGCTCAGGTAAGAACAACTAGTGTGAGCTCTGTTTTTCCAATATCTATATTTTTAACCTTTTGTCCAGTTAATATGTAATGCATTTCATTCTTACGTAATAAAATAATGAATGTGAAAATTAGTGAACTTTCCGAAGACGCTTAGATCTCATCTTCCTGATTCACAGGGAGATACCTTCATGACCGTTCTACTGTCGTTTTTGCTCCACGCACCACACACACACTAAAACTTATCACTTAGATGGATAGTGAAGACTAGGTCTGTCAGTGGTGGTGGATACATCCGTTGTAACGTCATAATTGTAGCAAATCAAATTTGTTTCATCTGATTTTAATGGTCGTCAAACCAAGTGCAGTTGAAAACTTATTAATTATAATTGTTGAAAAGAGTGGTCTACCACTTTTCTGATGGTAGGTTACAAGTCTGTCGGAGGACAGTTGGAGAAATTCCTAATTCGCTTCAATCATGACGTCATAGCGCTTGTTTCCACCACTGCCAGACCGGCAGACGAAGCAGAACCTTTTGCTTCGGTCTACAGATAATATGTTATAAATGCTGTTGAAATGCCAGTTTTTTTGTGATGCTGTCTCTCGGACTAATCTACGCGAGGGGTGAGATAGTTCATTCTAGTGGATAGGAATTCAGCATGCGAAAAAGACCAACTACTTACACAAACTATTTATATATTCCTCACATTTTACATTACAACATGTAGAATAATAATAATAATAATAATAATACGAAGGATTATTCAACCACACCAGGTAACTGGCTTGGATGATGAAAAGACGCTGACTAAAATTATTGACATATTGGTTCAGAAACTAGCAGTGTATTTCAAAACGTTGGTCCAATACAAAGAGAGCCAGGAAAGGAAAACAAAACCGATTATTCTCTCACAATCAGAAGTTCTACCATGGAGTCGATAGCTCTGCTATAAATGATCTAGATGTGGAACTAACAATAGAAGCAGCAACAGTTTTAAGCAGTAGCTGCAATTAGGAATCAAAAGTCGTGGGGGGCGCAAATTGTTTTTTCATTAACATGACATTTTCTGCATATTTCCACCAAGTATCATTTAAAAAATGAAATAAATCAAAGGAGAGACAATTGGTGATTACCACGCCAGGGATGGTGCAATTGTTTTATCATTCCCAGTTTTAGACGGTTAAAATGAAATTTTTATCTTTCCTTAAAAAATCCCCTAATCCCGCCATAATCCCCGCTAATCGCCGCCACTGTCTATGAAAAAAACCAATAGAACTTGATGCACAGGCGAGTTGAATAGAGGATGAAAAAATTGACTAAAAGTTGTGCATATAGAGGGAGGATACTTAACTTCTGAGGAAGTTGCAGCGATTGAAGGATCCACACAACACTCCTGGTCGTGATGCAATCCAAAATTTCTGGTGCAAGAGGTTCATAGTAACACATGGAGCAATTGAAAAAGCATTTTCAAGATTACTGCACCAACCATCTGAAGACCATCAGGGAGGCTATTAACGGGATACACATTTTTACCCCCTAAAGGTGATAATTTCGCCGATCCATCGAAGTGCAGACCTGTTACGTGTTTGGCGACTTTATATAATATATTTATGTCAGTTATTAAAGAGCGTATTTATAGTCATTTTGAAACAAACGAGGTACTTTCAGAAGAACAGAAAAGGTACAAGCGATACAGCCAGGGTTGCAAAGACCATGTAGTAATTGATTCAATGATTGTAATTAGTGCGATCAAAGGACAGAGAAATTCACACATGACATACATTGACTATCAAAAAGCCTACGATTCAGTGCCTCATACGTTCTTAATTGACATTCTCAAAATATACAAATGTGATCCAGCAATTGTAAATTTCCTTACTACGTGCGTGAGGTTGAGAATTCATATGACATTCTTAATTGACATTCTCAAAATATACAAATGTGATCCAGCAATTGTAAATTTCCTTACTACGTGCGTGAGGTTGAGAATTCATATGAATTTCTCAACTGGTCTAATAACATCTAGACCCGTCAGTATAAAACGTGGGATATTCCAGCGGGATTCGTTCAGTACCCTATGCTTTTTTCTGTTTAAATCCCTTAAGTAGGATTCTTAACAGTGGTGACAGAGGCTATAAAATGTCTGCAGGTGAGGTGACAGTGAAAGTATCTACTAGGGTATATATGGAAAATCTGAAGCTATACACAAGCACTCGGCAGCACATGCAATATTTTTTACATCTCACTGTTCAGCAAATATATGAATGAACTTCGGAATGGACAAATGTAAATCGGTGATGTTATTACAAAGAAAAGTAGACTATACCGAAGGGTTTGATGTGGGAATGTATAGAGGCATTGAATGCTTGGCGGAAAAAAGGGAGTACATGTATCAAGGTTTTATGCAACTGTGTGGCAAACCACATACGAAACACGGAATCAGAAAGAATAACATGGTGCACACATTCAGATGTTTAACCAAGTATGTTGATGGCAATTTATCGAACTTGTGGCTACAGTATGTTTCATTGTTTCCTGAGACAAAGGTTTTTGCGGTAGTAATACAGGATCGTGTCATCGTCACTAGATGTTACAGAAAACGTATCCTCCATAAAGGAGAAGTATTATAGCGGTGTCGTAGATGTGGCTTGACCCTGAAAAGGATCGACCATATTGTTGGAGGCTGTTCATCACTAGCTGGAACAGAATATATCAAGAGACATAACGATGTCGCCAAAAATTGCGTTCTCAAAAGGGTTTATATCAGAGAAGTGCCCGTATTACATGTACCAACCCACTCAAGTACTTGAGAACGACCGCGCTAAAATATACTGGGATCGGTCAATTAGAACGGATTTGACAATTTTAGCTAACAGACCAGACATCATGTATATGGACAAGCAAAAGAGGTGTGCGTTTTAATTTGATATTTCCATCCCGCTTAATCAAAACCAAAGGACAACTCAGGCTGGAAAAATCAATAAATATGCAGCATTGACTAAAGAAATGAAGGAGTTGTTTCATCGGGAAAGCGTCAAAATTGTTCCACTTGTGATATCCGCAACTGGGATACTACCTAAGGCCCCAAAAAGTGGTTTGGACAATTTGGACGTGGGGTGCTTCGTACCTACGGCACAGAAGTCCTTTTTGTTGAACACGCGTCACATAGTTAGAAAGTTTCTATCTCACTTATAGCAGTAGTACTGTAACGTACCTGGCAGATTGCCTTTACATTACAATCATCCATTCTGATAGAATGTGAAAATAATAATGATATTAATAACAACGCAAGGAGACATGAATAACTTGTCGAAAAAATGTTAATTACTCATGAAAAAATTAATTGAACTTCAACCTCGCACATGTAAAAATGAAGCGACTCAGGAACCATACCCAGAATTTGGGAAATTAGTAAAGAATATACGTACTTTGGATCATCTTGCGAATATTACAGAAATCCTGATAGTTTATCTGAGCACCTTTGCTGTAACGCTTTCTTCCATATGGCATTGGCCGAATCGTTCTGTTGAGTAACTTAACTTATCGAAGCTTACAACATTTAAAGTCAATAGTTTGCTAGTTCGTGAAAAGAAGTATGCTTTAAAGTAAAAACTACAGTATCTTTAACTTATATGATTTCTTTGTTTGACTCAAAACCTTAAGAAATGGTAGAGAAAGAAAACCGATTTTGTAAGAGAGGTAAACATCGCTTTCATCACGTTTTCTATAGGCGCCTTTTCTTCCTTCCCGTTGGTATACGTCATGGCTGCCAACTCAATCCCCAATTTGCTTTAGTTCACAACTGGTTCAATGGTTCTTTGTGTATTAGGTTAAGTAAGTTAGCTGACAAGAGTGTGAATGCAGAAAATGGCATGTATTCGACCCCTTTTGACTTACAACATTGTAAAATACCAGCGTCCTTTTCCTTTATCATGTGTGAGTAAATGTCATTTAAAAGAAATTAGCCTTAAACGTACTACACATAGCAATGTTATAGGTTATTTTGAGGAATCATTACTAGAAAATACATATTCGCTTATGACAAGTACTTTCTTTTGATATTATTAAAGTCTATAATCAATGGATTTGTAGTTTAGTTGTCGTTAGCTCCAGAGAAGAGAATGACAGAAACCACTCAACATGATATCATTGGTCCTGCTAATAAGATTTCAAATTTGAGGACAATAATATTTCATACGTTGAAGTTGTTGCAAGAATTTGAATTCTTCCTGCAGTGAAATTAAGATCAATTGTCAATTGTGCCCCAAATAAAAAATGCATGACATTTTCTCTAGAAATGCAAGAATTTCTCAAAACTGATTGTGAGTTTTTAACTAAATTTAATTGAACACATATTTATAAGATGCATTACATTACAGACCCAGGATTAGGGTCGGCAGTGTCATTACTAATACCATTGAATATTAGTAAGATGTAAACTTGATGCTACTACTATTATTATTATTTATCTTTAATATTGAGTGATTTTAATTGTTACAAATAATTAACAATATTTTTTGAATAATTTAAGATTTGTTTATTGTTTTTGTTAAAAATATTTCCTCATATAACACATGAAAATGATATTTTTGAATATTCTGTATTTAGATAGTTTAAAAAGAAGTTAACATCTCTTGTTAGCTTTTTTTAGAGGGGGGCATCTCTTGAGAGTGCTTTGGGGTTCTAAACTGTTAAATCTGCCACTGCCTTTGGGCCCTTGATTTTGTTTCTTTCCTAAGGTAAATTGTCCTCCGCATGGTGGTATGCAGTTTTTTTACTGCTTTTTTGACACTAAATTAACGTTATCGTTTGCGAAAATAATCAGATTATCTTCATTCAATTTTGAGACATACACTTGCAAACGTAAATTAATTCATTTGAGGAGAGTTTGTAAAATGATGTTATTTCCTAAAAAAAATATAAAATTAATAAGGATAGGTTCAGGCAAAATGTTTTTCTGCTCACGTGTAATAACTTATACATCCATTTTCAATGTTTCGTTATAGCTTTTATTATTTTAATGTGAAATTTTGCAGCTTTTTAGGCTGAGAACAAATAGCAGGATATTTTCACAATGCTTGGCCTGATGCTGGACTACAACAAAATATCCAGGGAAAAACTTAGATGATTAACTGTTGTGTTGCTGATTATTGAATAAATATGTATTGTGGATAAATAAGTAATTTAAAAATATATGTTCAGTTATGATTGATTAGTGATGGGGGTTATCGTTCACACATGTCCCTGATTGAAAGTTATAAACTAATTTAGTAATTACTTATGTGGAAAACATATTTTACTTTACTATATAGAAGAGGTACTTAAAAACTGTATTATCACATGGCATAATGGGATTGTTTTATTCTCCAAACAAGCAAAGGATTATATGAATAATTCCAATTAAAAATTTTGAACGTCTGCCCTGACAAGTATCAGTCATTTTGTCTATTGGCCAAGTTAGAGTTTCGTGAGTAATATTTCGTATTATTTATTTGGACTCAACTCTGGTCCCATTCTGGCGAGATTTTTTCTCCGGTTTTATTTCACGTAGTGGTGGATTATATAGATTCGCTCTCTGGGCTTCTGGGGATGGCAGCCTCACTATCACTAGTGTTAATATTTATCTCAAATGTGGAGTTATTTTAATTTTTATAATTTATTAGCAATATTTTTGGAACAAAGATATGATTACGGAATATTTTTGTGTTTTTTTTCTTAAATAAAAATCTTGCTAATAAACTTAGATTAAATCTCATTTTTAATTTTTTTATTTCTCTTTAAATATAAAATTGTTGATATACTTTAGATATTATGAGAAATAACTAACTATTTTTATTATTATTTTAGGGGGGTGCCTGCCATGCATTAGGGTTTAAAAATTATGAATCTCCCACTGCCTTAGCTTCCTTGATCAGAATTGATGGGATGGTTCCCTGTTTGCTTCCAAAGAGTATTTATCTATTTACTTTGTCAGATTGAAAAAGAAAACATTGTGTTCCATGTCAGAGGAAAACAGTGCATGTGAATCCTCTGGAACATCTCTAATGTGACTTTATAGTGATTGTGTCATGGTTTGTTGCTGTTCTTAATCTTTATAGTACTTCATATTCTCTGTGTTATTGGGAAGGATTTGTCTTCTAGAACCAGCTGATGTGTTCTACCCTTAGCTGTAGAAGGTAGATTTATATAATCAAAAATTAATAATATTTATTGGTTGTAGCAAAAGAAGAAATTTACTGAAACTCATATGAATAAACATTCGGACGACTCATCTATTTCATCAGCTGAAATGTCTGTGTTTTACAAGATGTTTCTAGATGAACATTGGAAAGTTCATCAGTTGTACTATGCTCATTGGTTCCGCAGAAATTTTGGACTTTTCATATTAGTCATCCGTGTGATTTTGTTTGAAGTTCTTGTAAGAAGTTGTATTTCTGTCAAGAAATGATAATAACTCATTGATAATAGTTATATACTGAAGCCCTTTTTTATTCTGTGTAGATGTGGTTGTTGGTCTGAATACACTCATAATTATGTTGATTTTGGGAGAGGCTAGACATATATGACTATACATATATTGGTTGCTTTGTACACCGACTGACACAAGACATCAGTTTTCTTCACGGTGAATGACAATTGCTAAAGTCTCGTGTTAAAGACTTTTATTCAATTGCTTGGTGAAATATTATGAGCCAAAATTCGTGAATACGTGTTAAACAAGAAATTTTCTGATGTAACTAAGTAGATTCTACCAGCACTTGGGATCTATTTTTGGTTTCAAAGGTAATATAGAGTTGTTTTTTTTT
>NNCF01127593.1:0-14540 GCA_002313205.1 Laupala kohalensis | reverse complement strand
ATATATATATATAAGTATAATATAATATTATATATATTTTTATTTCATGAATATATTTTCGAATGTAATGGCTGATTAAGTAAATACGTTAAAGCATTAGGCGATATTTAAACTTTTGAATAATGTCTATCATTATAAAGTGCATTAATTGTAATACATAAATAATTTCCTTACAATTGCGGTCATCATTCTAAACAAGTTTTGTAACGTTAATAATAATGTGTGTTCCTACCAACTTTCCAATTCTTGTGAGTTGTGAAAGCGGTAGTTCTAATTGATTCATAGGTCCTTCGAGGTCCTAATATGCTAAAAGCATCATTTCTTTATGCAGAATCTTTACGAAAAAAATGTGATTTTCAAAACTACCCCCTGACTGGAGAGTTTATATCTCGCGAACCACTGGACTTAACTAAAAAATGGTTATCACCTCTTTTGTAGATATTGACTCAAAATTATTTTTATATACATAACCTGATCTCAAAAACCTGACGGTTTGGCGTCAAAACGGTAGAAACCGAGAACGTACACATTAGGGGTTGATTTTATGGATGCGTGGATCTGAAAAATTTGGAGGAGAGTTAATAATCGTAAACAATACTACATTCAACATCTAAATAACACATTTCAAAACTTAAGGAATTATTTCGCCTTAGGGCTTGTTTTTCATTTAATTTCAGTGTACTAAAATAGAGGAAGGAGGGTTCGTTTTTCAGTAGTCCAGATATATTAACTGGGACATTAATGCAAAAAGCTACAAATTTTTCTGGCCCCACCGGGAGTTTTAGTAAATATTACTAATGTGAAATTTCATTTGAGGTTACCTAAAAATGTTTTAATAAGTTCTTGCTAAAAATTATTTTGTTTCCTGTTTCTAATGTGACTTATGAGAAGTATGTTAGGTAAAATTATTGTGGTAATTAAGAAGAAATCTTAACTTGACCGCATATACGCGCTGGTCCTTTCTGCGTTTTCTAGTTACTTTTTCCGTAATTATAACTACTGCTTTCACAACTCATAGATTGGTAAGTTGGTAGGAACACACATTATTATTAACGTTACAAAACTTTTTTAGAATGATGACACCATAATTGTAAGGAAGCTTACTATATATTAAAATTAATGCATTTTAAAATGATAAAAATAATTCGAAAGTTTAAATAATAATATAATAGTTTTGCTAATTTTAGTGTACTATTTATCTCCTACTAGTATCAAAAACTCTTAACTATTACAAACCACTTCTCCTATCTCTTCCACGTGGGACAATTTGTTGGTAAACCCAGCTAACCGACCCACCTACTAAGAATAACCGACCACCGAACTCCCAACTTCTATTGCTCCATGTTGATAAGCTTCAGTAGCACGCTACATTTTCCCATTTACAAATACTACAGTGGACAGAAATAAAGTAATTTAGTGTCTTCTAATGGTATCATATTTTTGGCTGTTTGTTTTGTATGATGGGAGACGAAGATATTTACAAAAATGTCCCGTATAAAAATAAGATAAAATGAATTTTATTTACCTCGATCATTATCATATAGTACTATTCTCCTTCAAAGGCACATTTATAGCAAGGTTTTATAGCAAGGTTGATAACAACGGTTATATTGAAAAATGTCATGCTTTGTTCGATTGCTCCGTCTTATGCAGAGCGAGATGATGCAACAGTTCATGGTTAATACACCGGTGTATTGCGGATTTCGTAGTCATTGTCGTTGTTATTGTTGTAAATTGTGTAATTGATATGCAATAAAAAATCGAATTAAATTAAAATTTTTGAAAGCAAGTGCGGTAAAACGTAAAAGAAAATTATGTGTAGCACAAATTTATGAAAATGTTTCTAATGAAACTTAATATTCAGTTGCGTTTTAATTTTTATTTTTATTGGTTTTGTTTTTAATAATAATTCAGTCATAAACCTTCCACAAATTTGTCAGATGTTAATAATGTCTATAATAAGCATATTAACTTGGATTTCCTGCAATTATTGAAGTGCATGCGTGGACACTTGTTTATAGATAAGTAAAAAGAGGAATGTACGAAGATGAACACTCAGATGAACGAGTGTTTATGCATAATCAATAGACTAGCGAACTCTTTCGTGAAAGCGTGTACGCCGGTCTCTCTGCTCTTCTGCTCACCAATGGACAGCCCCGAGCGTAGCAGCGCTTCCAGGGTGTCGATGTCAGCGCCGCGCGGCGGCTGAGAGAAGAGACGCAACAGCGCTCCTTGCGCCGCCGCTGCCAACACTAAACCCAGCAGCAAACAAGAGAGCAGCAGCACGCGCAGAGGGTTGCCAGCGGGTACGCGAGCAGCAGAAGCGCCAAGCACGGCGCTTAGAAGTAACAGTTCCGGGGATCCCTCGCTATCACGATCTCTGAGAGAAGAGGAACCCGATCAGGAACTTCATTTGACGGTGGCAGCTTTCACTTCAACAATTTTGGACTTAATCTCTTTAGAGGTGTAAAGAGATTGGAGCTCGTGGGAGAGGCGCTCCTGCACTGTGTTGAGGCCGTCCATAATAACTTACGAAAACAAAAAATCCGTTTTTAACATATCTCCTTCCCTCCGTAACACATATGACACTCCTAATTATTACGTAATGCGAGCCCGATCAACGTTATGGTTTTTTCTCGAAAAATAAAAGGTTGAACTAATTTTCGTTCTTCATTATTCTGTGAATTTAGTGGTCGAATTACAGAGACCAACTTAAAGGTCAAAAGTTGCCCATAAAACATGTCATATAAAAACTTTATAAATTTTAATACCTCAATGTAACGTAGCGTAATAACCCTTCGGGTGCATTATGTAATTTATGGGCGATCCCTTGGTTCATGAGAACAACGATCGTTTTCAAACGGGTTGCACAATTCAATGTATTCAATGCTGACTCAATCATGAAAGTGTAGTTTGAAAAGAGCGAAAAGTTAACCGTCAATTATGAAAAATAATAGACAGTTTTTCATAAACATTATTAGTTATAACTTAATTGGTTAATACAGTCTTAACAACAACCATTACTTTTTTCGTGACATTATAGGACTCTCGGATCGCTGATCACGGGTACTGTTGTCAGGATGGATGGAATTGTTGCCTCATACCACTCTCAGAATATACGTTTTCCAGTGAAACTAAAAGTTCCTGATCGTATTGAACAAAAATTGTCCTATGTTAACAACTGCCAGCTTAAGAAAGACCTTTTTGGAAGACAAACATCATAACTTCATATTGATCAAGCAATATTTAATTATAATTAACCAAAATTAATAAGAACTTATTCCTTTAAGGCAGGGAAAAGCGACATGCGAAAACCATACAAAACAATGTCTGAGAAAATTTCAAAATATATTCCTCTCTCTTAGGAAGTACAAAGAATCTTGATGAAGCAAATCTGTGTAGTTCCAATTGCACTAGCCACAATATGAGTGATTCCAAAATATCTACATTCAAGTCTATACCAAAACTTTACCGACGTACACTTATCCAACCAATGGATAATAATATAGTAATATTACTCATAGTTACAAGTAAAAAACACAATATGACGTTAATTCGAATCTTAGTCTACTGACTCCTACCTTTGTAAAACCCAGGGTTTATTGAAAAAAATAAAGTTGTAAATATTAAAAAAACAGCAGTTCAGTACGGAAAGGTATAGATAGAGAATACTTATGTTTCAAGTTGAAATAATGGATTGCTCACAACAAAATATTGAAGTAAAAATTAATTGAACTACAATTTTAAATATTAAATAATTACTAACATGCTTAGATAGCAGTACATTTGGTTGCACCTCCAGTTTGAATTTTACTTTAATAATAAATAAATTTATTGTCAAAAAAACTGTACTTTTTAACTTCATATATATAAAAGAAGATATTGAATCATCTGCTAAGAAACAAGGTGACAGAGATTAAATTCTGAGATAAATAATCACCTGGCTTTTGCAGGTTTGGTTTTATTTTGGGCGTCATCTCCGGAATGCTCTCTGGGACCAGTGGACTTTAAAACTACTTGTGCTAGTCGCCAGAGAGCAGAGCAGACTAGAACCACGACGGCCAGTGCTGCCACTATCGATGGCTCTGCCAACAGCAGCTTTGGATCGGGAACAGCGCGCGGAACAACAACGCATACCTACAAGCAAAGGGTTGGTTGTCGGATTCACAGCTTAGCATTGTTAAATTGGCGACTACTCACAAATACAATTTACAGTTTATCATATTTGGACGAATTATGAAGTGACAATAATGAGATAACACTATATTTTCTCTCATAGGTAGTTCAGTGGAAGGACCCTGGTCCGGAATGGTCTGAAATTAAAATAACAAAAATACATGGTTTAACTTAACTTACAGCCGAATGATACAAAATATATGATAGTTTGAGGTTTATTAACATTGTACACATTTTAGAAACAGTTCTTTCCTAAAATTTGCGGTGTCTATGTAAGTTTTATTAAGACAGGACAATTGATGGATTATTTTTGTGAAATTACTACATTCATCATAAACTCTTATTAAGTTTATTCTTTTGAAAGGGACAGAACACGTTCGAACTAATAATAGACAATTGCGAATCAAAGTATCCTTCAACATCTGACAACACGCTTTTATAAATAAAAAAATCTGGAATATAGAACACGTACTTCCGAGTTCAAAATCGCTCTTGAAAATGTAGTAAGAGTGCACACATATTTCTTTTCATAATTAACATAGAAGCAATGATGATACAAATCTTGGTTAAAATTTTCAATATGTTTCCGAAGAATGTCACATTTGCTTCACTGAATTAGAAATTCAAGATCGACCTTCGCGGTCTTGTGCTTAACTGCGTAGGTTCTTCACCTATGTCTTCAGGTCGTTGAGAGCTAAACACCAAAATATGTAAGGATGAAATATAAGGATAGGTACGGTTACGGAACATAACTGTGCAATTGTTAATGTCCTTTCATGTCATTTTTGTAATGTCTTGTCATTTATAGCAAGAAACATTTTTATCCGTCTCAAAACAAATAAAATATAGCAATACAAACTAATGAAAGAGCTTGATAACACATACTAATATATATACATACACATTCTACAACACAGGGTTATGTAAGATATCCCCTCTGTATTCTACATGAAAATGTATGGTTCTTTTAGATTCTGGCGCTATAAGCACAAATAGATAAATAAGTCAAAAACAATTACTTTTTATATCACAAAATTCATCAGTTCTATACCGATGTTAAACCACTAGGTTATTATGATTAGGGCAACACAAACTCTCCGAGTTCCAAGACTATCGCGGGATCTTTATGCTATCATTAAGTATTGATTAAGATGGGCTCTAATGACCTTCGATGTTGACGAGCCCTAAAGCCCCAACAAAAAAAAATTATTGATTAAGTACCTACTTATGCTATCATTAAGTATTGCTTGAGGTCAGCGATGAAACCTCTATTAACCATCCCGATTGTAAATGATACCGTCAGCTTTAGATTGATTGGAAATAGTGATAGCCCCACTGCACCGCATTGACCTAGACTGGTATAATCCCTTTGTAGTTTTAATTTTACCACAAAGTACTCTGATGAACGTGTAAGTTGGGTCATATTTTTGTGATTACCATTGATTCTCTTTGTTTTCACTCGAAGTGAGATGAATTGTTTTACTCATAACGTTGATGGACATTATTGTTTTAACAATTTCTCTAAGCCCAAAAATTTAAAAGACAAAACAATTCCCTCTCGAAAAAACAATATTTTGTGTGTGTGTGAGAGAGAGAGGATGCAATAATCACTTGACCAATGGATATAAATTCATTATATTATTTTTCCGAAACAATAATTTCTTAATTTTTAATTAGTATCATTAAGTAAAATTATAACGTGGTTGATTCATGGTTAAATATCTTAGCGACTGTCAAGTGCGTGCTCACAAACACTTTCTGGCCGCTTTGCGTGAACAGCTCCACCCAATTACGCGGCTATATTTTAATATGTTTCATTTATTTGGTAGGTAGCATGTGATTGTATGAAATTAATGTCTTGTGGACAGTGCGCGCGTTAGCATAAGAACTGATGCTGGTAATTCTCATAGTGAGAAGGATGTGAACGTGGCAATGACAATGGCATAGGCATATAACATTTCCTACCAGTCCTGTAAGTACTTGGCAACACAGCAGCGGTACCGATTTCCTTAGAATTCATTTGTCTAGTCGACGCTTGTACAGCCGTAATTGGTCCTCATAGGACCGCTTGTTCTGTTGTTTCCAGTGTTGCCACGTTGTACAGCATGGCTAGGAGATAATAGTCGGCTATGTCAATGGGAATTGGGAATGAGGCAGACTGATTAAGTGGTAACGCTGATCCCAATCGTAACCCCATGCAACCGATTTCCCAGTCTTTATCTTATTTCAATTCAGTATAATTTGCTCCCACCAGACAGCGTATGTTAGTTTCCCAAGACAAATCCCAACTTACCCGATCTATGGTGTGTGGCATTGTAAACTCAGTGTGTGGTGCCCCATAGTCCTTAAGGAAGAAGGAATTTGCCGCGAGATCCATGGCGTGTACTCCGTCCAGGTCTCCGAGAGCTCCTGTGAAGCGTCCTATTGCAGAGTCCCAGTAACCGAATTCCTGGTGATGAGGTGGAGCTCGGGGCATCGCACGCGCCCCTAGAAATGAGCAGAGCTCCCGAGCGAGACGTGCGTCCATGCCGGCATAGTTCTGCATGTTCGTTGCAGGTTGTAAGAACGCGTCCCACCAGTCCTCGGGCTTCACAGTTCCTACACGCACAAGTAATGAAGTTATTCTTCTTAGATGATTGATATTAAACAAAACATCTCATAAACTCGAAATCGTTTCAGATTTTTTATTGAAATGCTCCTCAGAGCTATATTAACACAAAAGGTATACATCAAGTATACCACTATATACCAAAAATTAAACCAAACTTGGGAATAGAAAAAGGATAGATACACTTTCCTTTCATTTAAATGCTTATACAAACAAAAATCTTAAACATCGTGAGAATTGCCATAAGAAGTTAACCTTGTTGGCAACTTATGTATAATATACCATTACTCGCAATATGTATATATCACTTCTATCTTCATCTCCGACTTTGGTCAACCACTAGTATCATTATGTAATTCTTAGAACAAAATAATGTTCCATTGTTTTCAATCTATTAATTCTTAAGTTGAATATGAGAATCGAACTCAAGAAATCTTTCATGGTAAATATCACAAACATCATACACCACCGAATACTTCTTCTTCAAAGAAATAATGCGCTTCATATATATTTATAACATCACACACGTAAGAATACCAAATCTCCAACTATGTTAATTTCATTCTATCAAATATATGGACCAATCTACTTCCATATATACTCTTTGTATATGGACGAAACGGTTTCCCGCCGTTGCACAAGAGAGAAGTATGTAAACTCAAGTTATCTTATTCCTTCAAGTAATTATTGTGTGTAAACTCGATCGTATTTCTAAAGAATCTTTTTGTAAATACTTATTTTGGTCCCATCTTTCTTAAACAATCTTCATTAACGAGGAGTATTGTGAAATATTATTTTCTGGATGGAAACGGTTTTGTTGTCTAGTTAAAAACTATTACATTCAAAATTTCTCTTAAAATACGAATTGAATTGGAATGGTGGTAAGGCAGAGGTGTGAAGAGGAGGAGCACGCGATCAAACTTTCGTTCTCTAGCGTGCCCAGAGATCAAAATTGCGATAACGGCTTCTGTTATTGGGTAGCATGAAAGGGTGCATAAATTGCTTTCCTGGTCTCTATGACCATGCGTTTCATTGGATTCTGTGCAATGAAACTAACAAGTTTGTGGCAGCACTAACAGTTTAGTTCTCATTTTATACAAATAAATAATAGGGAAACAAAAATCATAATACTGAAAATTTTAATTTTGAAAATAAAGCGATACTACTGTAGTCAATTAGAAAAAAAGTGCTCTAAACTGAGAAAAGGATGCGAAATAGGAAACTGCGATATAGAAAGGTGTGGAACGAGAATACGAGAGATAATGAACACTCCTTATTACAAAAACAAAAAGTACACAATTCGCATACAAATACATAAAATATAAGCTACTACTTGTCCGTTTTGCCTCTATCTAAGTCGTTGGCACATGTCACTGTGTCACTCGTACCGCGGTCGGCGTCTTCGGTAGGTATAGGTATCGCTGTCGGCACCGGCGTGACATCTCTTCTGACGTCACGTCAGAACGCTCTTTATGAGCGTTTACCACATCCCTCCCCCCTAATAGGGGCTTCTCCTGCATCGTGTCACTCGTGGCCTGAAGTCATTTGCTCCTGTTGTGTGATTGGTTCTGGATCCATGCTATTCCATCTGGTCCTCTGCTTCGATTTTCGCATACCCCAGTGAATTTTGCTGTGCGTGCTGCTCCTCATTTTTAATCTCGAATTCTGGTTTGCGTGTAATCGACTGTTTATCATCGGTCGCATCATTTTATGAAACAGGCTGAGGAAAAACTTTATCAATACCAAGGAATACCCTATCGACGTCCTCAATAACATTCATTCTTTTTGTTAATTGATTTGGTTGCCTGACACACGTTCTCTTTGCTGTACGACGTACATACACCATTCCTCCTCCACAGGTTACACTAGGTTCCCACCAAGTAGCACTAATTTCGTACATTTTTACATATGCCTTCTTCCTTCTTAAATTTCTTTTCATATATGGGCGTCCTTGGCTTCCTTCTCGGAACTAACAATGTCAACATTGTGCGTGGCTGCCTCCCATGTAACTTCTCAGCTGGACCTTGCCCTGATCTGTCTGGCGTTGTCCTGTACGACATTAACGTATGCTGTAATGTTGCTTCCTTACTTGTTCCTTCTTCCTATGCAATTCTTAGTGTTTGCACAAATCTTTCAACTTCTCCCTTTGATGCTAGGTGAAAAGGTGTGGCCCAAAAGTGTTTCACACCATTTTCTGTGCATAATGTTTCAAATATTCCACTTGTGAATTGGTTACTATTGTCAGATACTATTGTTCGTGGTAGTCCTTCAATAACGAAGATTCTCTGCATGGCTTTTACTGTTGCCTCTGCCGTAATTGTTCCCATTTCTATTACGTATGGGTATCTTGACCACGCATCGACGACTACCATGTACGTCACCCCCATGAACGGTCCCGCAAAATCAACATGTACCTGTTCCCAGGGTTCTTCCGGTTTCGGCCATTCTGAATAATACATTGAGGGTCTGATTGTTACTTATGACAAATATTACAATTCTGTACCAAGCTTGTTATCTGTCCGGTCCATCCCCGGTCAATAACAATATTTTCTTCCAACATTTTTCGATCTATTAACACCCCAATATCCTTCATGTATTATCTGTAGCACTTTTTCTTGCAGCAAATGCGGCACAAATACCCTATTGTTTCCTTCCACTTGTAGCACAATCACGTGTCCCACTGTTGTTAGCAGTTCCTTTCTCTGGAAATATGGTCTGACTTCAGTCTTCTCTTCCTTGATTTGCTTAGGCCATCCTTTCTGAATGTAGATTTGTACTTCGTTTAAAACACTATCTTCTCTTGTTTCTCTGGCCATTGTATTTGCATCGATGGGAAATTTTCATAATACCTCTTGTTGAAGGTTGTCTATCTGTAGTCATTCTTCTTCTTCCTTAGCAAAATCTTTATCACTTCACGCTGGCATTCGTGACAGCGCATCCATATTTGTAGTTAGACAGAAATATTGCCCATCGTTGCAATTTTTTGTGCTGTCGTCTCTGGTATTCCTTTCTTCTCACTGCAGATTAACCCTAAATGTGTATTGTCCGTTATCAGATGAAATTTGTTACCTTAGAGATATACATAATATTTTCTCACTCCAAATATTATTGCCAACCCTTCTCGTTCAATTTGTGCGTAGTTCATTTGTTGTTTGTTCAATGTTTTGGATGCAAATGCGATAGGTTTCTCGGATACATCGTCGTATTTGCACGAGAGATCCGCTCCTTTACCGGTTTTTGAAGCATCTGTGGCGTCAACTTCACTGTCGGATCAAGATGCACTAACTTTGTAGCCTTAACCAAATTGTCTTTCAACTTATAAAATACCTCCTGGCATTGAGTTGTCGATTCAAATATCTTATCCTTCTTCTTCAATTGATACAGCGGCGCGGCTATTGATGAACCGTCTGGACTAAATATCCATAATAATTAATCTTTCCCAAAAACGCATTTAGTTGTGCGATGTTTCCCGGTGTTGATAGATCAATGATGGTTTTCACATTATTTTCCGTTGGATGCACTCCTTGTGTGCTAGGAATATGACCAAAATATGAATTTTTTAAAGAATTCACACTTTTGTAATTTGCAACGCAATCTTGCCTCCTGTAGCACTTTCAATACGTTCTTCAGATTATTTGTGAGCTCCTTTGGTGTCTTGCCTCGCACTACGATATCTAAGTAATTGACACATGCTGGAAGTTGTTTCGTTAATTNATGGCAGGAGCCGATGCTACCCCAAAGGGTATTCGCTGGTACTGCATAAATCCTAGCTGCGTGTTAACCACCATTATTATTTTTGATTCTTCATCCAAGGGAATTTGCAAATATGCATCTGACAAGTCAATTTTTGAGAAACTTTTACTTTGCTGAAAATGTGGCATCATCTCTTCAGGTCTTCGAATAGGGTATTGGTCAACTTCAATTTGTTGGTTCACAGTTGTTTTAGTTGCACACGCGCTTCAAAACCCTTGCATTTACCTAAACCGTCCCTAAACAACATTTCACTCTCTTTGTTCAGCTTATAGATTTCTTGGAATGGAATTTCTTCCGATATCATTCTAACTTGTTCTGCATTTCCATCCTCAATTTTTAACGGAAATAGATTAAAATTGTCCATTCCAAAAATATGATTGACTTCGTACAAGTTTACGACCATTAATTTAACCTTCCTCACTACTCCCTTATACTTAACCTCCACGAACACACACCCCCGAATTGGAATTTCCTGTTTTCCATATGCATGCAATTTATTCTGTACTCTATATATGTGTGGTGACCCGATCTCTCTGTATGCTGTCATATTAATAAGAGACACTGTATCTACTAAAAGTTCAATTACTTTGTTCTTAATTTCCAACTTCACAGTGATCATTGTCCCTGATTGTTCTATCACCTGAACTTATTCAACGCTCATTCTGTCTCATTCATCCTTCCTGTCGTCCCGTAATCGCATCGGTCGTCCTCGACTTCTGACACATTTCCTCGCTTATCACTATTACCAGGCTCTTTTCCTCTTGTATTATTTCCAAAACACATTTCTCTGATATGAACTCTCTTGCCACAACCGAAGCAATCTGACTTCCTAAATCCACATTGCTCACGTGAATTTGTTTCGAAATACTTCGCAAACGATTTAAAATTATTTTTAAATCTTTTGTTTTCGAAATTTCTAATGTGATTTACTGCTGAAACATCCATACTTGTGATTCTAGATGCGGTGTTTGATGTCATTTCTTCATTTTTAGCTATTAACATTACTTCATCTGTTTGTATTTAAATTTAAAATTCCTCTCATTCTCTTGTTTGCACAGTGTATGTAGTACCATCATGTCTCTAATTAATTAATCCTGATTCGACGTGCCACAACCTTCTTTATTACCTGTGAACTTGCATTCCCTGGATAGACCCCGTAATTCCGTAGCCCATTCTGCACGCGTTTGATTTTCCTTCATTCTGCATTGGAAGAAGTTGAACCTTGCTGCAAATACATGCACACTCTTGTCGAAATACTGGTTTTACATCTTCACTAATTCCGTATAATTACATTCCGTACGGATAATTACATTTATCCTGAAACAACTTCGTTAATAACTGAGATATTTCCTGACCAACCCATGTTAACAAAAACGCGCGTTTTTGCTGTTCATCAGTTACCTTGAAATACTGATCGCAAGGCATAATCCTTTGTTACGTAGTGTGGAGATGTGGTCGAGTTCACAACCAAATCTCCGCTTCCACAAGATAAATAAAATGGACAGGTTTTTTTAACTTCTTGCCTTGTAGCAATTTATTGAGTACAACTAGAAAGCGTTTAAAGCAATGACACCGTGTGACAACACGGAAACCTGGACGTCGTCAGTGCTTGCAGAACGTCCGTGGCGGCGATCCGTGTCGTTTGTCCCTCAGAGGTTTGTGGCGTTGTAGGACGATCCGCAGGACTCGCGTTCGCATGCAGTGGGGCCCTTCTCGTGAGGAATTCGGTCGAGGTGTCTTGTGGTCTTTCCAGTTCAAGCGGCGCAGAAGTTCTTCGCATTGGAGAATTCTTGACGAGTTTGGCTTGTCGCCGTATTTAAATATTCGTGTTCCAGGTTGTGGACGTACGTAGTAAGTAAAGCTAGTTGCTTTTAGGACCTCGGAATTGAAATTAAGTGAAATTCATCGAGATTGGAACTTTCGCATATAAGATCGCACGGAGCACGTCTAACGAGCGTGAGCTGAACGGCTGGAAAAGGCTGGAATGAATGTTATCCGTCGCCAAGCATGGTTCCTTAAAAATGAAGATAAATGAAGGTCTAATTCATACCAGACGTAATTTGCTCCGATAGATGTAGTTTGTGAAGGTGTCGTCACGAGGCGGTTACTTGTTTACTCGCGCTCATGTACTCATCAGGAAATACGCATAGAAATCATTTACGTCGAATTCCGTTCCTTGTCCGGGCCTTGGAATGTGTTGGCCTTGGAACGTTCGTTTTCTATTCCTTGTCCGGGCCTCGGGATGTGTTGGCCTTGGAACGTTGTGCTTTGGACTTCTTGTATACAGATGGGCCATGCCGTGGGAGTACGATGTGTAAACAGTAAATATCCATGACGAAAGCTTTTGATTTGCGTTGAAGAACGGCATGCATTTTGCGATGCTGTAGTGAGCTATATTTGTAGGAAACTGTGTTCCTGGATTATCAACAACTAAGTGCGTGCGAGCAGGTTGATGGGGCAAGAGCATTTAACAGGGAAAGAAGTAGAATGTAGAAGATGTGCATTGTAGGAGGGACACATTTCTTTCTACACCTTCCATGTTTCCTTATCCTTGCTGTATTCCGGAAATGGCGGTAACAGATGTTCCCTCGTACTGTTGTGGATCTGCCTTTGTTGCTGTAGCAACACTTGAAAGATTTGATTCTATAGTTGTACCATAGTAGTTATTGCCTGGGCTAGTTGCTCCATGTTAAGTTCGAAACCTCGTCGCCAATTGTTATATCCGCGGAAGGAGTGGAACAAGAATACGATAGGTGATTAACACTAATTTATTACAAAAACAGCAAGTACACTACTAGCATACAAATTCATAAAATATAAGCTACTAAGAGATGCGACCCTGGTCGCATTGTCCGTGTTGCCTTTATCTAAATCTGTGGTACATATCACTGTCACATGTACCGCGGTCGCCGTCTTCGGTCGGCGTAGGTAGCACTATCGTCACCGGCGTGACGTCTCTTCTGACGTCACGTCAGAACGCTCTCGATGAGCGTTTACCACAGAAACAATAAAAAATGCAAAAAAGGAAATAATGAAAATGATGCTAAAAATAGTTTGGTACTATAATCAATTATTACCAAAAGTACTATACTAAAATGGTATTGAAGTATGTAATGAGTTTTACAATCCACCGTGAGTGATCAGGATTTTGTTAGGGAGATGCTCAATTCTTTCAGTGGTCTGGACGTTTGGAAAGTTTGAAACAAAATGACGCAATGTTTAATGCAATTCTATAAGAAGTTTAATTTACTACCCAATGCGAATAATAGGCTTACACACAATTTTTATTTACTTAATAGAATAAAATTTTAATTTTTCGCTCAGTTTCGCTGGAATTGGAATCTGAAAGCCTCTAAATCCTCCACTAACGGTTCATGAACAACAAGATTCAAATCACAAGTAATAGTAGCTAGTAAAATATTAGTACTAATAAAGAAATATTAGTACTAAAAAATACGTACTGTTCTCTGGAATGGGGACCGAAGAAGGATATCGTGGAAACAAGGAGATACGAAATGGCGCTCCACGAAGGTTTTGTATACGTTTGTCGCTCTCAGGTATAATGTTTGTGATAGTAACACGCAATACTCTGCCTGCACAGTGGTCAGCCTCTTCTTCAGATGCTTCAGTTACTACATTCCGGTTTAGATCTTTTACATAAAGTTCCTGCTTGAACTGGCCACTAAAATGTGAATAAAGAGTTAACACTTCTCCAGATTTACCAAAATAATTACAATAAACTCTTTTCTACCGTCTGATAAAATTCTTAATATATATACAAAAAGGTTCCAAATACACTGAAAAAAATTACAAAATATTCAGTATATGCCTAATTTTAAACAATCAAAAATATATAAATCTTGAAAGATCTAAAAAACATACAACATTGCTTGTTTAAAATTATGATTTAAGAAATGTGATGAAATATCATTATACTAATACATAATTTTGAAGAAAAATTTAATTTTCATGACGTATAAAAGAAAAACTTTTGGTGGGAACA
>NNCF01127592.1:512717-543712 GCA_002313205.1 Laupala kohalensis | reverse complement strand
TTATACATTCTAAATATAAACAGTACAAAATAAGAACCTAATTATACTATAGCTGGAACAAAAATGAAACAAAAAAGTTCAAATATCTTTTGTTGATATTACAATATAAAATTACCTTATATCATTTATTATACATAATAAATTTTTTGTATTATACATTAACGATCTCTTTTCAAAATCTATTTGAAGCATTTTTTTGAATCTTATACAGCAATAATAAACATGTGACAATTAGTGTAGTTGGAAAAGCAATTTGCGAAAAATACAAAATTATTTCTTTATTCTTAATGCAAATTTGTTTCCCTTCTACTTTACTGAGTCTTTATATATAAAGTCAGACAGGACACATGTTTAAATACGTGCTATAAGATGAACTACATTGATAAAGAGTTTAGGTATATGTTTAACATAAGAAATGTGTATTCTAAAATGAGGTGCTTGTCGTTCTATTACAATGAAGATCTGTATTTTACTATTAACTAAAAAATTTCATCAAAGAACACCACACATTACTCGATTCAAAGTAGACCCCGAATGCTAAAGAGTTACGGGCTCACGATGCGTTAGATATTAGGTAATTTCAAAGAGTTATAGATTGAAGATAACTCATGAAACCTGTACTTGGATAATTAGATTTGATAGTCACGAGTGTTCTATACAATGTTAAGAGTTCAATTCTATTTTAATCGATTCAAGTTTTCTTCATATATCTTCGCGTTTAAAAAAACGAAGGATATTTTTTTAACCTCCAATAAGCTATTAAAAAAAGATATATCGACATTACATAATAATTTTATTACCAAAAGTACAGCAGGGTGGTACTTATTGTCAATAATATCGCCAAAACGGTTCACGCATTTGTCACATTGTGACACAAGCTTCTCAATGCCTTCTTCAAAGAAGGTAGCCGCCACTGAAGAGAGACATCTCTTTACGAAATCCTGAAGCGTTGTCCACCGAACCATGTCTTCAATTGTTGACCCCTGCCGCGTAGTCCAACAAAATCACTCATTTTTGAACTGAAAAAAAGATTTTTGTTATAATGGGAATGTTGAGTAGCACTAACTTCAGAGCTTTTTAGAGATAACGTCATTCATCTTATATCATTCATTAAAACATTTTCTTACTTGAGGAAAAAATTAGGTAACTAAGAAAAATGTATTTACTAGACAATGTGCTTTCGTAACACGTTGCCGTGACTAACTAAGAGTAAGGAAGATAAGCTTGTTTCCGCAAATTAGCGCGTACGTCCGATTTTCTACGTATTTCCAAAGATGGATTTATCGTGCAGCCAATACTTTAGTTAGTCTGTACCGAAACACATGTCATTATTTATTATAATCATGATTATTCGGCAGAAGACATCATTTGCGTATGTATTTTGTTTGAGAATATAAGAACAGGTGCGATGACACTTTTGCTAGCAGTGAATGTCCTGTGGGTTTCATTGAAGTTTCAGAGAATCCACTCGCTTCTAGACTGCGACCATGAGATTGGCTATTGTCACCGCGCTGGTCATCATCTCAGTTGGAACACAAGGTATTCTACAGGAAAGAAAGTGTATTTTANTTGCGAAATGTTTTGTTTTTTTCGTTCGGAGGAATATTGTTTTATACTTATATAATTGGGTTATGCGGTTTAAATTAAAGACAATCATTTCACCAAACTTCACTTTACAAACATTTACTTTAGCATCATCATCAACGCTACTATAAATTAACGCAACAGTTTGAGTTTTAGTAGATGAATAATTAGTGGATATTACTCATAATATTTTATTCACAATTTTTTCAATTTCATTACATTACAGGAAGAATTCAGTGTATAATTACATACCTGAATTATTCATTTTCATTCGAATTTCAAACATAAGTTACATTACAATTTGCAAAATACTTGAAGTCTCCTGCTGTAAAAACATATCGGTGACAGATCTTTCACCTTGTCCAAACAACCTCTACGAATGAAGAAATACAAGGGACGCCGACAAGCTCATTGCAACCAATCATGAGATCAGCGACGAAACGTTGGCAATTTACAGTAAATGTTAATAAATTGAAGTTTTATGAAATGATTGTTTATAATTTATAAGCGAATAACTTATATATAATTTATTGAGAAGACAATCAGCAAATAGATAATTCTAATTGTCTATAATTGTTGTGAATTTCATTTGTTTGTTTGTTTTACGTAGTATATAAAAAGTTCTTTAATCGTATTAAGAAAAAAGTGGTTTTTGGCTTAACATCCATCCGTATTCCCTTCTGTGCGCAACGATTCTGATTAAACAGATTAACCAAATTAACTCATATCTCGTATTTACCGTAGATTTTAATTTTTGTCGATGCACGTGCTCTAATTATTCTTTTTACTTTAAAACAAAGGGTACTTTATATTCAGGTCAAAGTACTATTTCGAAAATTTCTCAAAAACCGCTCCTATGATTATGCTTAAATTTTTTGTACATAAACTACAATTACTATGCAATACATCCACTTTAGCGGTATTTCGATTGAAATTTGGTATAGACACTGTAAAAATATTTCTTTCTGCTACAGTAAACTTTAATTTACTGTTTCAAGAAGCTTGAATAATATTTGGCAATGCATATGAACCAAGGAGACGTAGAATACACTTTTCGTAATTATGAAATGAAAGATCTCATTATTATATAATATAGGAGAACCGCAAACGGTCCGCAGATACAAAAATACATCGATATCTGAGTACAACGAAATTACTTTGTCATAACATGTTTCCGATATTTTTGTCACTGTATACTACAGGTGGAAAAACGTCTGTGAGAAAGTATGTGCCATGGTTTTGCCCCACTAGTGTTTCATTGAGTGTGTATTCGTGTAAATTATTTAAACAAGTTGACGTGATACAACCTTTTGGACAATACAAATTCGGACAATGATCAAATTTAAAAAGATCGCTCACGAAATACATAATTTAAAATTTCCAAATATAAGAAAACATCATTAATCTTTCGAAAAATGTTGTAACATACACCAAGAGAAAGAGTAATTAAAAATATGTGAAAACTTCTGTGCCTCTTGAAACATTGTTTTCTTCCTTATTGTTTTGTTCTTTGTTAAATGTTTGTTAATTTTTGGAATCAAGAATCATGTCTCATAAAATCTTAGAGGAATGTATATGGCTCACGAAACCTTTTTGAGTTGAGTAGAACAGTTCTTATTAAAAGGTAAGAAACGTAATAAAAGGTCAATAACGTAAAAAACGATTAAAAGTATCGTTCAAAGCTTTTTTTACGCAATGTTGCTATATTGCAGAATGTCCCATTAATCACAATGAAACAATGATTGTTTTCGTAATATATCAATTGACAATGACCTTTGCATCGCTACTTTGACGTCGTTACTATTAATAAAATGTTATAGAGAAGCCTATATTACGAGTTTTCGACATCTAGGATAAAATATTGAGATGTAGATGTCACATATACGTCATAGCATTTTTTGTTTCTCAAATTTACTCCTTACGTTTTGACTTTTTTTCTTTTTTGTTATGACACCATGATCTATAATTTTCTTTAGTTTTTGTATTGTTCTTTGCAGTCGTTTATGCAGGTTTTATTACTCGATACTATCAATTAATAGTATTAATTAGTGTTATTAGGATAGTATTAATTTCAATGTTCCAACACCAAGATTGATTTAAGAAGGGTTTTCAGAAATGTTATGTCATTAGTACGTATTTCTTAAAGTTGCGAGAGTTTCACAAGGTGAGTGATAGCAATTGAGTAATATATGATTATTCTCTTCCAGTCACACTCCTGGGTAGGATCTGCTGCAGGAATACGTTACGCATCAATTTTCTCCTTTATATGTTACCTCAGGTTCCCCTCTGAACGACCGCATCGAATCCACATTAATCGGTGAACGTATTTTCAACGGAACAGATGCTAAAGAGAAGCAATATCCCTTCCAAGTCTCTCTGCAATATAATAAGAGACACATCTGCGGGGGCAGCATCATTGACAAAGAGTGGGTGTTGACGGCGGCGCATTGTTTTAATCCGTAAGTACACCAAGATTCTTCATGCAAGGATAAGAAATATAATTTTCGTGTAGGCTTTAGGGAACGTCAACATCAAGGTCTTTAAAGCCCTTGCAGATGAGGAAAAATGCAGTTTCACACCATAGGGAAGATCCTTAATGACTCTTGACTGTGCCCAATATCCCGACCATACCCACTAAAACTAACTCTCCTTAATTCATCAAATATCTAAATACAAAGATAAGAGGAAAGAAAAGGAGCAGTTTCCCATTACATTGTATCAAAAATGAAATGAATTCTGAAAATTATACTTTTTTAACTACAGAAAGGGAGAATAAAAGGATAAAAAGGGAAAGAGGAAAGAAAAAAGAGAAAAGGAAAGAAGAATGCAAATTTAAACACTCCAGAGAACTTGTGGGAAACGCCTCAATCTATTTATAAAATTCTATAATTTATTAACATCTTTCGTTTCACTTCCGAGAATTGTTGGTAAATCTGCAGCCAGACCAATTTTTCTTTGTATTCTGGTGTATTTTCTGCAATCAGGTAGTAGGTAACGCACTGTCAGAGAAGAGCTACACTCGTCACAAACGAGTTCATCATCAAGCAGCAAGAGATACCTATGAGTGAGAGAACAATGTCCTATGCGCGGGCGGGTCAGCAGGACGTCATCGCGCCTGGCTGACCTACAGCAACTGCTCTATGAGTCGGAGGTTATTCCCTTCATCAGCCAACCACTCATTGTTCCATTCACTCAGAATTTTTATCTTGATGGAATTTAGGATATCCACTTTTGTAATAGTGAAGAAATCCACGTGATTCTTAAGGTGTTCGCGGAAACGTCTACTTCCTCATTCCCTCTCATTCCCATCGAGTCCAAAAATTCATTAATGAAAATTGTTTTTTCCGTTACTTTGAAAGGTGAGAAGTACATCCTGCATGTTCAGGATCAGTTTATCAGCTGGATACATAATCTGGATTACTTGAAGGGCACTTTGAGAATCGGAGTAAATCAAGAAATTAGATCCGTGAAAGTACATTTTTGATAGAATTGCTCTCAATATGGCGTACCATTCAGCGGTGTAAACGCTGCACAAGTTGCCAAGACGGTAGCCACTGGTCTTACGGGGGAACAGTACGGAGCAGCTGACACCATCAGCTTGCTTCGATCCGTCTGTAAACACAGAAATATGGACCCGGTGTTTTTCGAGGATTAGGTGGAAGTATACCGTGAACATCGCGTCTGGAGTTTTTTTCTTGTCATGATGCAGAAGATCGAAATTAATCTTCGGCTTATGCAAAGCCCAAGGTAAGTCTTACTGAAACCTTCATTTAAGAAATTAGGTATGCGTTCAAATATTCAAGGTTTCCAAAATTTGTTTGGAGCGATATCCGAGTGGTTGCTCTCAGTATGTTGTTGTATAGACGGATGGAAGAAGAGAAAGGATGAAATAGTGCGTTGTGCACTAGATTGTCGGGTAAAGTAGACACATGGCAAAAGTGTCGTAACATGAGTAGTTGCCGCCGAAGGTAAGGAGGTGGTTCGCTACTCTCGGTATAGAAACTCGGAATGGGATAAATACGGTAAGCTTCCGTGACTAGTCGGATCCCTGCATGATGGACACTATCCAACTTTTTCAATTAGCTTGCACGAACAAAGCTAAATAACACACAGCCATAATCGAACCGAGATCTTATGAATGCTGGATAAAACTCGAGCAAGAAGGAGCAATTAGCGCCACATTTTCCGCTACTTAGGCACTTGAATAGAATCAGAGACATTAATGTTCTCGCACTTAGGTCTGTAAGATGTTTAATCACTAATTATCTGATCTAAGATAAGACCTAATAATTAAACTAAGAGTTTCAGAAAGTTATCCCCCAGAAAGAGGTGAGGTCCAGGCAGGAGGTTTGGTCTCCTGCTGAAAAGAACACAGCATATTTCTTTAGCAGAGAATCGATTGCCAGTCGTCTTTGACCATTGGTACAATCTGTTGAGGACGAGTTGAATTTGTCGCTCAGCACATGTGACACACTGCGATGAGCAAAAGCGGCAAAATCATCGACAAAAGAAGAGTTTTGGGAAGGATTCTTTACATCAGATGTAATGCTGTTAATAGCCAGTGCAAATAAAGTCACAATCAGTACAGCCTTGAGGGACACCGTTCTCTTAGAGAAAGAGATCCGAAGTGTCTCTTCCAATTCTGTATCCGTAGGAACGCTGATCGAAAAAGGACTGTACCAGCTGCGGAAGGTTTCCTCTAAAACACATAGGACTATAGTTGTTGTATAATTCCTTGATGCCATTTAGTATCCTAAGTCTTCTTGATGTTAAAAAATATTCTGATGACATGTTGTCTTCGGACGAAGGCATCTTGTATTGCTGTTTATAACACAAGATTTTCCAGGGTTGAATGGGACTTTCTGAAACCACACTGAGTTCGACTCAGCAGATTATGCCTTCTAAGGTACCAGTCAAGACGTCGGTTGATATTTTTCTCCAGTTTTAACAACGCAACTCCTCAAGGCAATACTGTGATAACTACTGATGGCTGTCTTGTCCTTTCGGGGTTTTAGTAGGGGAATTAGCGTTACATCCTTTTAGGAATTAGGGTATACTCCCTCGGACTATGTCATATTAAATATATCCAGAAAGTATTCTTTCGATTCTAGAAAGAGTTGTCTGAGCATCTCATAGTGAATGGTGTCGTAGACTGTAGCTAGAATTGACTCAAGTTCCCACACATAAAATGAAGGGTTGTAGGGTTCCCAATTGGTGTAACAGATATCAAAAAAGGTGCTCTCAGCTATTTCCCTTTACCTGGCGAAAGCAGAATCGCTGTTTGGTGTAGATGTTAGATCAGCAAGGTAATCAGCCATCACTGTTACTATTTCTCGGTTGTTTGTAAGAATCTTGACCTGAAAATTGAGACCGGATATTTGGACTCAATAATACCTGTCAGATATCTTTCGGATTGACTCCCATACTTAAGTGAACGATGTTGTTCTCTTAATTGTATTTATAAACTTGTTTCCGGAGGTGGATCTGCATTTTATGGTGGTTTTGCGCGCATTTGCTCTAGCAATCGCATATGCAGCGAGTATTTTCGAACATGGACTACCCTTCAATTTCGCCTCGCCCGAATGGTGGGTATACAAGCGTTCTTCAATCAGGGGACATGAGGTCTTTACGGAAACATAGATGTTTTTGGAATGAATTCTCCAGCGGCTTGATAAATCACATGGTTCAGATGGTCGACTCTCTCTTTGACACTTTTTGTTCCAGAGAACAGTACAGTGTCCCGTTAGCCTTTCTGAGAATCCATTTTTGAGGTTGGTATTCGGGAACAGTCGCTCGTTCGGGAACAGCTGCAAGGACAACCAAATAGGATGATGGTCGCTGCCATCCAGATTATCGTCTACCTTCCATTAGAAGATATTAGCAACTTCAGGAGAGCAAATGGACAGGTTTATAGCAGTCCATGACCTTGTGGCAATTGCAAAGTGGGTCATCTTCCCGGTGTTCATTAGACATAAATCTTCTCGCTCAAAGGTACAATTCAGCAGTCGACCCCTGGGACAATCTCGATGAGCCCCACAGTACACTGTGGGCGTTGAATTCTCCGAGGAGGAGGAATGGTGAAGGGAGGAGGTGAATTAAATCCCAGAGAGAAGTTTCCGAAAAATTCCGTGTCGGAGGAAGGTATGTTGAACCCATTGTCATAGCTGGAACGCTGTGAGTTTTTTCTGCTAAAGCCTGGATTAGAGTTTGAGATGAGGATAGTGTTTCTGACAACACGGAACCTGTACCTCTTGCTCAATCTCCCGTGGTGTCGTCATATCTTAATCTGATGTATTCCCGCAGAATGAGAGATAGAGATTGATCTGATAAAAGGTGTGTCTCTTGCAGGCAAATAAAAATCGGATTGCGACCTGCTAAAAGGTATATCTCGTCACTTTGAGTTCTATGGCATTATGGTTTCACTGAAGTATGGAAGCCATTATGATTTGTAACCTCCTGGGTCGGGCTCCTGATTGTGCATTTCCGCCTCACCGTCGGACAACCCATAATCCGACTCGGAGGAACAAGTACAGAAACGTTCTTTTTACGTCTCCACCTCTTGTTGTACGGTGTTGTTGATTTTTGAAAATCGGCAAGGTTCAGATATCTAACCCTGGAACCCTGTCTTCTTCTTATGTTAGTTATTTGTTTCTGGAATTACATTAACATTGCTGGGCTTTTTATTTGTTGAAGTAGAAAGACTAAGTTTAGCTGAAGTTTTTGTCTTCGCTGGAACAACTTGATGATCCTTCTTCCCGCATTTGCATTGGCATATGCGCAACGTTGTTGAAAACACGTCAGTGAAATTTGTCTGGCAGAAATGATCTTCTGTATCACAGGAGTCTTCTCTGCGGTGGAGTAACTGGTAGAAAATACAGGGTGTGAACCCCTGAATTTTTTCCGTTCTTTACCGTACGAGATATTCCCGGTTGCCTTAATCTCCCGTACTTTGTTTTTCTCAAGAAAGGCAACGCACTTTCGGCTTAACACTGGGTGGCTATCTGTGCAATAAATGTACTTAACGGACCCCGGGCATGAAACGCCGGGTTTTTTATGCCTTCCCGCACATGCTACATGTTCCGTGACTCTTACACAATGTCGCCGTGTGTCCAAACCTCTGGCACTAACAACAGTGCCGAGGATTTGGAATATATAGTAGCACTGGCAGGTTTAGCCATCCATTTTTAAATCTTTAGGTTGCCTAAGACGCGATCATTTAAGGACCACCACCAACATTACTCATGAACTGACTTACCTCTACCACGTCGTCAGCTTCCCATTCCTTAACCAAATATTTGAAAGGCATGTTCATAATATCCCTGCAAGTGAATACTCCCTTGCTACGGTTAAGTGCAGTGTGGAGTACACACCAGACAGGGTATTCTCCCAGCACTTGTAGGAGTTTTAGCGCTTGCTAGCTTGCTTGTTTTGGTTTTAAGCAGCATCGCTCCGTTTCTCACTCTTAATATATTTCAGGGAACCAACGAGACCTTCTAGACTTTTACATATATGAAAAGGTGAAACGTTTTTAAATGTTCCATTGCGTATCGACATTAATATAATCTCATAAGGAATGCTCTGCGAATTTTCCTTTTTTTCTTCTTAAGAGGGAGGACTATGAACCCTCTGCCGCTTCACAGACGATTGGATATGTAACACGACCTGCGGTCCACGCGATCCATAAGGTGAGAAAATCAACATTTCTGAGATCTTCCCCACGAGTTCGGAGATATAAATGTCCGGTAACGTGGGGCCTCCGCAACATAAGACAGCTAATCATAAATACAACTGAGGTTCGGCAGTTGCTCCAGAAGTTGTCCGCTAGCGTGTGTTTATCCTCAACACCCATTTCCCTCATCAGCGCGTAGCACACCCCGACGTTGAGACTTTCTTTATAGAGGTTTAATTTATTCTCTACGGTCGTATAAGGCAACATATATGTTGGCAACATCACCGGTCTTTGCAACACACAACTTTCCATTATCGCGCCAATGTTGGTGTCTGAAGCATGCCCGAAGCTAACGGTGTGCGAGGACTGCTGGCGCAGTACCAGTGCCCAACTAGAGGCCGTGGTTATATCATAAATCCCAAATTAGTATAACCTGATTTGTTTGAAAGGAGTAACACCATGGATATTGGACTATAACGGAAACGTCGAATAGGACTTAAAATATCTTGCGTGAATAAATAACAAAATATAATAGTATTACATAGGATAAAAAATAATTTAATTAGTTTCAGACAATAGGTTCAACACAGTTTTAAAAAACACAAAGTTCAATACAATATCACTTTTTCGAACACGTCGTAGAGTTATCATCTCACGATATCCAGAGTACAGCTTTATCCGTTCACCCTCAACAGTATTCCATGCTAAAATTGTAATACATTTTTAATACAATATTTAGACGAACTATTCCTTATAATATTTTATAGGTTCTTACAAATTGCAGTAATTATTTGTTGTTTTACACTCTTGAAATAAGGTATGTTCATTTATTACAGATTTTCACAATGGGAGCAAATTGTTGTTGTTGCCGGAACAAGTAATATAAAATACAATAACCAAAATGCGAAAGGATATTATAAAATTATTAACCTGAGTGCTTATCCAGAGTATATGCCTTATAATGCGCATTCCAATGATATCGCTCTAATAAAGGTAACATAACTCTTTTTTGCTCTCTATATATAAAAGCGAATTACCATTGACTGACTGACTAATCACGAAATCTCAAAAACTACAATGTACGAGTATACAAACAATTTTTTTTGTAATAAAAAAATACGATTTTCTGAAAACATATCCTTGTGAAAATTAAATACGGATTGAAATATGTGCAGTATGTATTCTACAATGACTATGTTGTACCTGGATCAATTTAATCCAAATTTGATACAGAGTAAAATGACCATGTCACAAAAAGCACTGCGTGGGTAAAAAGTTCTTGCAACCCTTCGAAAGGGGTGGGAAGAGGTTACGTGCAAAATTGACAAATTTTTTTGATTGCTTCAAAACCATAGTTTCCGGTGACCTTCTGATGAAACAGAACACATTCCTTGCTTTGTAACTTCACTCTCAGTTGATATTGGAAATGAAACACCTCTAGAGTCCTTTGGCTAAGGGTCGAAGTGAGGGACTCATACAGAAATAAAATAAACAGATATAAATTTTCAATACGTCGTTCTCCGAAACGCATAAGGGCAGAGTCACATTCTCTATTGGCGTCTAAATCTATAATAACACCATAAAGAAATAAACTAGGACAGAGGATCCTTTGAAATTTTTTCGAACATGACAGATACCAGTGATGAGTCCACAGTTTTAAGCGTCGCAGATTTTATAGTAAAATTCCGATATCGTGTAAGTTTAAATTTAACCCTCCTGGAAGAATGACACTACTAGTGTCTTTTGGGTGGAAATGACTTTACGTTTCATTTCAATGTGTTATTAATCTTTAGGGCACATTAGTTGCACAACTACTCGAGAGGTTAGGGTTGGGAAAAAATTTACACGAAAAAGTGTGGAAGGGCTTTTATGAAATTCATCTTCTAAGGGAGTGACATGAGGGTAGGAAGGTTGTATGGAAGTTCGATGTTTTTGTAAGATATTCAAATCGGTATTTAGGTTAATTGTTTACTTTCTGGGTCTAAAAGCATAATGAGACACCTGTTTATGTTTATGCTTGTTATTCAATGTTTTTGTTTTGTCTTGATTAACTCTGTAAAATTGAGTCATGTGGTACTAATCCATATTTATATCAATTCATCAACTAAGATTCGTTTCCTTATTCCAAATTGCGATAGTTATTACTCAACAAAAGAATATTTCTATACAACGTTGAAACTATTTGCAAGTCGTCTTCACCTAATATTTTACATTGCTTTATCGTAACATAAAATTTTCGTGTTAGAAATAAGTTGAGTGCAATACGGCTTCAGATTCACAAGTTTAGAAATTTCTGCATCGCTGAGATGATTATACATCCCAATAAACACAAACAGTATCATACAACTTATACCAATATATAAGGTTATCTCTAGCTAGAAAGAGAAATGTGAGGAAGAATGAAGTTGTAGACATAGCACTAAGATATTTCAATTCGTAAATAATTATTCGGATGTCTCAATATTAATCATATAGTTTTTACCAAACTTTTTAATTCGTTTAATTTTTTTATTTATTTTCCGTTTCATATCAATTTAAGTAAATGTATTGAATTGAAATAAATATCAGTACTTTCTGTATAAGTCTTCTGTATATATTTAAATGCGTTCCTCTGGATTCTCATCCTGTACCTTAAAACGTAAATGTTTAAATGGTTAGGCAGAAATGCAGACCTTAAGCTGTGCGTTATGCCAGAATATAAGACAATTTCATATTATTATTATTATTAATTTCTCACTGTTAATATTTGTGTTCAATTAATAACAAAAGTCAATGGCGTGATCATGAAAAAATTTACTCGTAAAAAAAATTTGTGCGGGTCACGTAAACACGATTCTAATTATATTTTTGATGTCACTATAATTAATTCTTTTCTTAGATAAGCCCTCCCTTTGAATGGACTGATGCTGTAAGACGAGTGGAATTGCCTCGTGCATTTGAAGATACTCCGGAACATACACCCGCCACTGTTATTGGTTGGGGTTCGAACTACGTATGTATGCTATATATACAATTCATTAACATTCTGAAGGTCCAACTCCAAAAGAGTCCAATGTTCATATAAATTTCATCGTTTTGTCAAACTATTTTCCTTATAATATTATTTCACCCTACCCTTGACATTTCACCCTACCCTTGTTGCAGACTGATGGTCCCACAGTGGAGAAGCTTCAGACAGTCGATGTTGAGATTGTGTCGGATGCTGACTGCTTTGAGACCTACAAAGGTGGATTTCATGCAACAAATATCTGCGCTGGAACGCCATTGGGAGGGAAAGGTGCTTGTAATGTGAGTAAAGAGAAAAAAAATATGATACTATGAATGTTTGGTAAAATAGGAAACTGTTTCATATTTTTATTTAATTCTGTAGTAGTCAACAATAATCATTTGAAGGGTTATGAAAAGTACATTTTTTTTTCAAATTAGTTATTTATAAAGTATTATTCATAAGTATAATTGGTAGTCATTGTTAAATAAAAATGTTGTTATATATCATGTGTGAATTCAAAGACATAAGATTTATAGGTATATATAGCTAACTCAATTATATCATTGTATATTCAAAAGCTCAACGACCGTGAATTCACTCAACCAAGTAACGAACAATATTACGAGAGTATGAAATTATTATATATGTGTTTCGGTGCCGTACAGTTGGAATATCTATACAAACATTAGGTTCTTGCTTTCATAAATCAGGAACTCGCACAATAATGTAATATACAATGGGATAATTATTGATAACCGAGTTAAGTTGTCCGAAAGTAAAGAATGTTTGAGTATAAGTAAAAGAAGTAAACAAATCTTCCTGAAATAATATTTATAATGTTACGTAATCTAGTTTTTCACGTACTTGCCAAAGCGGTTAAGGGTCTTATTGAACAGTACTGATAACAAAAAAGGGCCCATTTATTTTTGTAAGTCCCACGCTCTGACCAGATTTGGATCTGTTAGTTTTGCAACGCCTCTCTGCTCCTGCTTCCCCTTCGACAGGGGAAGTTTCGTTCGACAAACCGTAGATCGATTTGAAACGGCGTTTGAATATCAACTGAAATTATGTTGGTTGTTTTTGTAACAAATCATTAGTGATAAATCCATCCCCATTCGCGAAGTATGTGTGTTACATTTTGCACCGGCAAGAATTTCATAATAACAATTTTTTTCAATGCAGGGAGATTCCGGTGGTCCTCTTCTCGTAGGAAATAAACAAGTTGGTGTTGTTTCGTGGAGCGGTAAGCGTTGTGCCGTGAAAGGCTTCCCCGATGTGTACACAAGAGTGTCACATTATGTTTTCTGGATCGAAGCAGTAATAGAAGATAATAGTAATGAAGAAGAGGACAAAACAGAAAATTGTGAAGCATTCTAAAAGAGAAAAGGAACCGGAAACCACGTCATAAAGGAATGCATATGAAGTGTTTGAAGATTCTAGTTAGCGATGTTATTCGTGTATAATTGTTGTGCATTAAAATTTAACACAATAATATTCTGTCAAGAATATATTTAATTACAATGCCTTATTTAAAAAAGGTTGCATCTCAAAATATCCTTTTTTCCTTCGTTTTTTCCTTTAGTTTACCAAACCTGTGTTATCGCTCTTTTTATTTTATGGTCTGGATTGAAATCGTATTTAAGCGAGATTAAGAATTTTTGTTTTTGTTCGTCGTGTTTTTAATTTAAAAAATTCGACTAGTAAAATAACTCATGAAAAAGTTAGACGAGGAAGATACGTCCCGCGACAAGTTCTTAGTTGTATATTCATATTTGTCACAATAAACATAAGTTTACCGTCCATATTCTTACATCTCGAAAACATATACAACGTTTCACGTAAAAGTTAATAGATAAAATTCAAATGGCTGCCCAGGAAAGTAAAAGTCATTATGCCAACTTAAGCGTAATAAAATTCACTATCAAATCTTGTTGAATCCATGTTTCGGGGAATCAATTTTAATCAACAATTTCCCATTATCACTTCATTAGATTTTAAATAAATGAGGGATCTTTCTTTACTACATTATTTGTTCAGCCATTGTTTCGAGTTTGAATTTTTATCTCTTCTTCGCATGGGGTTGGAATCTTTAGGACACTCAATCTCGGTGACTTTATGCTACGAATTTGTCGCTTGAAGTTGTCGCCCACGTAGGACACGACCTCATTCTGCAGGTCTGTGAAGGATGTTTTAAGACCGAAACAAAATTCCTTTGCAGATGGAGGCACGGAAATATAGAAATAATTTTGGAAGTTGATTTGACTAAGAATACCCTGATTTTCTACCGCTAATTTAAATTTGCTACAAAATACCACACCTCAGAAGATGTTTTGTTTCATATTTTCGTGAGTGTACATTCAAACTCTAAAAAGATGTAAACAACTCGTTCAATCTTTTATTCCTAAAAATGATTAGGTTTAATTGAAAATTATTTGTTGGGTTTCTATTATGACATCAAATGCACATAAGCCATACTGTCAATTTTTGCAAAAATATCTTTAGTTCGATAATAACTTGTACATGTAAATTTACAAATATATTTGCGTTAAATTACAAACATATTGACATACTATTAGTATTATAACTCGCCGCTAACTTTTTATTTAATCTAGGAACTTATGGAAAAACAATTTGAATCCGCCTCTGCCTTAGGGCCTTTGATCGGAATTGATGGGATGGTCTCTTGCTTGCATCCGGAGAGTAAATTAGTTTATTGTCCTCCACGTGGTCATACGCAGTTTTTTGACAATAAATTTATTATTATTATTATTATTATTATTATTATTATTATTATTTGAGCAGTAGAGGTGTAGAGACTGTACAATACGTGCAGTCAAGTGATGGCTTGTAAATAAATAATTCAAAAGTAAAAACATCGACAGTTTTAAATAAAAAATGAGTAAGCATCAAACTGTCCCTCAATAGGTCCTCAGGAGTGTCGTCATATTTTTACTCTCCGCACAAGAAAGAGAAGATGTGACCAAAATCTCACTTCGAGCAAATTGCATCAGCACTGATTGTATAGGAGGTTCAGTGGGATCGGTAGTCAGTTTGAACATTGAGGTTATGGTAATAGATCTGATACACCGCTGAGAATCGAATACCGGTCATTCTACCACTACCTCAACGCTCTACCCACAGATACACACGAACTGCTTGATTAATTTAAAGAATTAACCCTTTCGACGTCGGGTAGCGATCTACAACACTTACGGCTATATGGAGTACACTGTCACCCCAAAAGAAACTGATTTTTTCCCGCGAAACCTGGACTGATAATTAATTGTTTTTGGATATTACGAACATCTGAGATATATATCTTATCATTTCACTTAGTTTTATGCCACATTTACCAGAAATAGAAAAAGAAAGGACTGATGTGAATGACCGATTAGAGACATTGAGCATTGTTGGTAATCATCAAGTAATTATAGTAGTAAATCAATTATGTTGGGATTGATATGCTACCAACACTTTATTGTAAAAAGAAGTGACAAGTATATGAAACGTGTGATTTTTTTGGTGGTGCATTTGGGATGATTATGTGCATGAGTAAGTGAAGAGGATTAGAATTAGGTGATGTGTGTATTTAGTTGAATGAAACAAATTTTTTCGAAGCAGTGGTTTTCTTAGAGAAATAACTTTTGTATTTTATAACAATAAATGGGCCGAATTCCGCCCTTCCAAATTCATTGATATAACTCTGAGAAGGTGCTTCCTGATGAATGGCTGAGTGGACCAGGTAAGTTTCGCAACGTTTGGGTGTGTAACACGCCTGATGGGGCAATAAAAATCTCAGAAATCTTTTCCCAGGAGTTCGGAGGAAAAGAAGTCTGGTGACGTGGAATCCTCACAACACGCCACTAAGCCTTATACAACTGAGGTTCGGTAGTAACACTACAGAGATTTTCCGCTAGTAAGTGTTGATCCTCAACACCCATTTACCTCTGCGGCGCGTAACACATCTTGAGGTTAAGGTTTTTTTATAGAGGTTTAATCCGTCCTCTGCAGACGTACAAGGCATATATGATGGTAACATCATCGGTCTTTGACACGCACAACTTTCCATTATCGCGCCAATGTTGGGCACTGAAGCATGCCCGGAGCTAACGGTGTCCGAGGACTGCTAGGGCAGTACCAGTGCCCTTCCAGAGGTCTTGGTTATATCATAAATCCAAAATTAGTTTAACCTGATTTTTTGAAAGGAGTAACACCATGGCTACTGGACTATAATGAAAAAGTCGAAGGGGATTTAGAATATCTTGCGTTAAAAACAAAAAAATAATAATATTAAATAGAATAAAACAGAATTTAAATAGTTTAAGACAATGAATTCAACACAGTTTAAAACAACACTTTAAATCACAAAGTTCATTACAATATCACTTTCTTGACAAATATTTATGATATATTCAAAACTATAGTTTCCGGTGACCTTCTGATGAAACAGAACACATTTCCTTGCTTTGTAACTTCACTATCAGTTGACATTGGAAATGAAACACCTCTAGAGTCCCTTGGCTAAGGGTCGAAATGAGGGACTCATACAGAAATTAAAAAAAACAGATATTGCTTTTGAATACGTCATCCTTCAAAACTCAGAAGGGCAGAGTCACATTCTCCATTGGCGTCTAAATCTATAATAACACCATAAAGAAATAAACTAGGACAGAGGATGCTTTGAAATTTTTTTCGAAAATGACAGATATAAGTGATGAGTCCACAGTTTTAAGCGTCGCGGATTTTATAGTAAAATTCCGATATCGTGTAAATTTAAATTCAACCCTCTTGGAAGAATGACACTACTAGTGACTTTTGGTTGGAAATGACTTTACGTTTCATTCCAATATGTTATTAATTCTTAGGGCACATTAGTTGCACAAATACTCGAGAGGTTAGGGTTGGGAAAAAGTTTACACGAGAAAGTGTGGAAGGGTTTTTATGAAAATCATCTTCTAAGGGAGTGACATGAGGGTAGGAAGGTTGTATGGAAGTCCGATGTTTTTGTAAGATATTCCAATCGGTGTTTAGGTTAATTGTTTAATTTCTGGATCTAAAAGCATAATGAGACACCTGTTTATGTTTATGCTTGTTATTCAATGTTTTTGTTTTGATTTACTCTGTAACATTGAGTCACGTGGTACTAATCCATATTTATATCAATTCATAAACTAAGATTCGTTTCCTTATTCCAACTTGCGATAGTTATTAGTCATCAAAAGAATATTTCTATACAACATTGAAACTATTTGCAAGTCGTCTTATATTCTCCATTGCATTATTCTAGCAGTAATTATTCATGTTGAAAATAAATTGAGTGAAGATGGCGTCAAATCCACAACCAATTATAACTATTTCCGCGGAGGGGACGCCACAGCTTAGTGTAAATATCTTGCGTGTCGAGTTTAGAAATTTCAGCATCGCAGAGATGATAGTACATTCTGATAAGCACTAATACAATCATAAAACGTATGTGAAAAGATAAGGTTATCTGTAGATAGAACGGGTAAAATGTGAGAAAGAATGAAGTTGTAGACATAGCAGTAAGATATTTCAATTCGTAAATAATTATTTGGATGTATCAATGTTAATCATTCAGTTTTTACTAAACTTATTAATTCGTTTAAATTTTTTATTTTTTCTCTGTTTCATATCAATTCAAGTAAATGTATTGAAATAAATAAAGATTAGTACTTTGTAAAGTCTTCTGTATATATTTAAATGCGTTCCTCTGGATTCTCATCCTGTACCTTAAAACGTAAATGTTTAAATGGTTAGGCAGAAATGCAGACCTTAAGCTGTGCGTTATGCCAGAATATAAGACAATTTCATATTATTATTATTATTAATTTCTCACTGTTAATATTTGTGTTCAATTAATAACAAAAGTCAATGGCGTGATCATGAAAAAATTTACTCGTAAAAAAAATTTGTGCGGGTCACGTAAACACGATTCTAATTATATTTTTGATGTCACTATAATTAATTCTTTTCTTAGATAAGCCCTCCCTTTGAATGGACTGATGCAGTAAGACGAGTGGAATTGCCTCGTGCATTTGAAGATACTCCGGAACATACACTCGCCACTGTTATTGGTTGGGATTCGAACTACGTATGTATGCTATATATACAATTCATTAACAATCTAAAGATCGAACTCCAGATTCGTCCAATGTTGATTTAAATTTCATCGTTTGGTCAAACTATTTTCCTTATAATATTATTTCACCCTACCCATGACATTTCACCCTACCCTTGTTGCAGACTGATGGTCCCGCTGTGGAGAAGCTTNGTCCCACAGTGGAGAAGCTTCAGACAGTCGATGTTGAGATTGTGTCGGATGCTGACTGCTTTGAGACGTACGGAGATGGATTTCGTGCTCAAAATATCAGCGCTCGCACGTATTTTTACAATAAAGTGTTATAATTTGTTATAATTTTACAACAAGAAATTGTTGTCAAACGTAATGAAACTATCATTGTGTAGGAATATAAGAAACTATTAATGATTAAAATGGTTAGTGACCGTGAGGAAAAATAGTCAATTTTGAGACCCAACCTGGAAGACATCAATGTCCACAATCAGCCCGAATAAACCAAAGCACTTCTAGGGAACGGGATGCCATGAAACATTTATCGAACATAATAGATACGAGTGACGAGTCCACATTTTCTGAGTTGATTTTGAAATCGCAATATCGTGTAATTCTAAATTCAGACAACATGAAAGAAAGATACCACTAGCACCCCTTCAGGGGTGGGGGTGGAAAGATGTTTTTGGATATAAATAATTGAAAACTAATTTTGAAATATAAAAGAAATCCATAGGATCGATTGCATCATGGGGATCGGTTGCACAAGTTCAAGTTGTGATGACATAGGGCTATGGTATCCTCAGAGCTGGAGGTTGATAGGGCGAGACGTAAAAATAACCAAAAAAAGGCTGATGTTAGGGGCGAGTCCACGGTGCTTGTTGATGAATAATCCTATTTATAATGACATTATGTACCCTTCAGACCACATGTGGTGCACGAAACCCACGAAGTTGGAGGGAGGGAAGGTTGCGAAGGGCATGACACGAAAAACGTCGTGAATCGAAACGTGAGCAAAGTCGCGGGGACTCGATAGTGTTGCTACATATTCAAGAACTGACCAGTGTGAATTCACACACCCAGTCAAAGAGTAAAAAATATTATGATAGTACAAAAGTATAATATTTCGGTCGCGTTAAGGTGATTTGTCAATTTATACTTTTGATTTTTGAAACGGTCACCACATTGGAGAAATATACGTCCAGCTTTTTAATAAAGATGAGATAAAAAATTTTAATCAAGATATGTTCTCCGGAAAGTACTTAACGTTTGAACATCAGCTTAAATATAAAAATTTATTTACAAAACGCTTTTTACATTGTTACAGGAACTCAACCTATTTTTCAATGTAGTTGCCTCACCGGTCAAGGTATTTATTTTAAAAAGGAACAAGTTTCTCAATATTACTTTTGTACTCTTCTGCCTCCAATGAATTGTGCCAGGATGTTACTGCTTCTTTCAGGTCCTCATCTTTGGCGAAGAGTTTTCCATCCAAAAATTTCTTTCATTTTGAAAACATGCGAGAATTGCTTAGTGCCTCATTAAAGTGGGTATTAAAAATTATCCACGTGACACGTCGAAGTTCCCGCTAAGTTTCTTCAGATAGTTCAGACAGAGCTTTGCCAAGACATTCCACGTCTCATGTTTTGGATTGCGCGCCTTAGTTGTTGAGGACTCTCAGAATGGACTGTTTAGTCTTTTGATTCACCTCTAAACTTGATTTCCACTTGGGCGGTAGAACATTACAACAGTTGTATTTACATCCTTGTTCCTTATTACAATAAGTGCCCCGACCGCTATGACGACCACATCGCATAATAGGTTAAGGACCTGTAACTTTGTAAATTAAGTTTTGCAATGATATATTTGGTTGTTTATTACGTCGCATGAAGACACAATGGGAAATAAGCAAGCGATAGGTTTGTTGTGCTGACCTCGAGCACGTGCCGTGCTCCACATTGCTTGTCTATCCTGAAGCCTCCGTTTGACCTCGCAGACCGCGCTCTTGCCTGCCTGCGGTGTTGCTGCTCTGAACAAATTAGTTTTTCTCTACTCGAAACCAATCACTGCGGAAGGTAACATGTTTTTCTTCTGAGAAATAGAATCGCGCAACAGCTCAGATCCCCTAAAGAATATGACACAGATACAGGAAATAGTTTTTAGTTCCTCTCCGCCGATCCCCGTTCGTTGTTGCCGTTAAAAGTCACTAGGATGCGCTGCCTTCTATGTATTCTTTTTGATGACCCACTATTGAACAGATGCCAACAGAATTACAAAGTTATTCGAACTGATATATTAATGTACAAGCTGATTACCCGGCGTGGCTCGGGAGTTTTCTTACAACGGAATGGTCAGAAGTGACAAGTTGAAACACGCCTTGATTTTTTCTATTGAAATTATGTATTTCATTGTGTATTTCACTGTTAAAATTTTAGCCGCTGACACGCACTGGAAGTAGTTTTTTTTTAATGCAAAAAAAAAGTACAAATTTTCTGTAGGACACAACAACACTTCGCGACCTACTGCCACAGAGAACCTTGTTTCATTCGGTCACCTTTCGCACTACTAATAAGGACTGAAGCTTCTGTATTTCAATTCCTTTTAAATATTTGTTTTGTCTGATCACAGCAGTTGTGAAATTAATTTTAGGGAAATTAAAGAATGTGCAAACATCTCATTCATTAGATGTGCATGGTGCAAGGCGAGTGTGACTTTTCAGTATTGTATTGTGTCATCTCATTTTTGTAATGTTTACAAAGAATAAACAATAGTTTATGCAGAATTACGGATACAATTTCTTTTCCAACTAACATCAGAGTATGACTGTATTAATACAAGTCAAAGTCAAACTATCCCTGAACAGTTACCGAAAGTGCCCAAGGAGTTATTAATAGTAATAGTAAATTATACATAGTATATTTTTAATAGAAAATTTAAATTTTTTGGTCCAACAGTATGGCTGTGTTAAAATTAAAATCTCGATATATTTATTATGAAACATTATTTCAAATAATGTGATAAGGCATTAATAATTTCGAATGACTGACTTTAATCTAACAAAAGAAGAAAATTATTTATTGGAATATTTTAACAGAGAACTGTGAATAGGGAGTAATGTGAATTTCCGTCCTTCGTTATCGCCAATTATTGAGGGGTGTAAAATCGGTCTTTTGATGCGTTTTTCTTTGGCATTTTCAAACATTTTTAAAAACTACTTACGGTGCGTCTCAGCAGCTAAAATTTTAAGAGTGTACCCAATTCAATGAACACTTTCAGTGAAACAAAAATCAAGGCCTGTTTCGACCATTCCCTTGTTGAATTAATCTATGTTATAAGATAAAAATACTTTTACTTGCTGGTTTTGAAAACATGTTCAGCATCCTATTTTTTCAAATTCATAATAATATTTATTTAATACAAAAGTTTACCGCATACACTACACCATTTCGCTGGTGCCGCGCCCATCGAATTCTCGTTTCCGATGCACAACGCGGCTGCACAATTCCATTACAATTCTTGCACAATCTAAACTATTCGTCGAAATTTTACGATTTAAAGGAAGTTTTTATTTTTGTTAAATGCATTAAGCAAACAATTCATTAAAATTGATGGTGATTGATTTTTTCCTTCCTAAATTATTATCTTAATTATACGTATTTTAACACTCTTATTTTTAATTATGTTTTTTTGAATAATGTGGGTGGACCCTTGTACATAAGACATATGTTGTCACGGACGTTTTTGTAGAACTATTTGAGGCGAACAATATTGTCACTCATAGTTCACCTATCTAGAACCGTTTAGACGGCGTAAGAGAATATACCTCTCTTCTATCCCGATATCATCGACATCTATGGTCAAAACCATTTTTTACCTTTCTTTTCACGCATTTAACAAATAAAAATTAGCCATTTTCATCCTGGACGTCTTATCTATATCTTCGCTAAATTTCGCCACAATCGGTTCAGTGGTTTGATCGTGATTAAGTAACAATTGCTGTGTTCTGCAATTTCATACATTTTAGATCAATCTGATCATACATTTTCAAGTAGAATATGGTTTTTTAAGTGCTGCGTGTAATGGAAATTACAAACATGGACCTTAGGTACACAATTTTTTGTTTCGTAAATATCATGAATTGAACAGAAATGGATAACAGCAATAAGACGGAAGGTTTTCGTCCCAAGTAAATTGTTACAAGGTGGACAGAATATGTTTATGATTCAGTTTTCATTTTAATAATAATTATATCAGTCACTTGACTTATAAAAAAGAGTTGATTTCTTATATTTAATATATTTATGAATTATTTTTTGTGAAAGATTTTCAATTACATGTTCTATTTTTACGGGTCTGTGATCCTAATTTTCATCCCTGTGATTTAGAAAAGGAAATATATGTTCGTAGAACAAACTTGCAATTTTTTTCATTAAAATATTCTGAGGTAGTCCGGCGATAACTAAAAATTGACACCATGGATCTTTCTGGGGACATCGGCATAAAAAAAATATGTCGAATCCATTTACCCGGGATTCTGGTCTTTGTAATGACACACGAAGAGTGCGCATTTATAGTGAGGCATCGATGGTAAGACTTCGTTGGAGAACAGGTCACTTATAGTCTTCGCAGCGAAATAAAGGTAAAGAGATGTAACCAATCGAGCGACAACGTAGTGTTGTCGTGTGTTTGGTACGAGGAGTAGCCTTCGGTAGCTCCAATCATGATACATATGGTTATATTACTAAAACCCGTAGAAACGTTATCTTCAGGCTAAAGTTTAGCAATGAAGCCTTCAGTCGCAGTCGGAGTATCAGTTATCGCTGGTTCTACGAAATGAATGATGCAGTCGAACACGATTCTGCTGACACGGGTAAAACACCCACGAGTCTGTAGCAAAGGAAGAGTTCGTAAACTCACAATGCTGCCACTGCTTTCTCGCCTTTCACGTGGTCTTTATTACTTTTATTTCGCAGTGAGCACCACAATCGTAGGGTTGCAAATAGTTTCAACGTTGTATAGAAATATTCCTTTATTGAAAAATAACTATCGCAAGTTAGAATAAAGAAACGAATGTTAGATGATGAATTGTTAGGACTACATAACACTATGTTAGACAAAATCAAAACAAAACAAAAATATTGAATAACAAGCATAAACATAAATAGGTGTCACATTATGCTTTTAGATCCTGAAATCAAACAATTAACCTAAACACCGATTTGAATATCTTACAAAAACATCGGACTTCCATACAACCTTCCTACCCTCATGTCACTCCCTTAGAAGATGTTTTTCATAAAAACCCTTCCACACTTTCTCGTGTAAACTTTTTCCCAACCCTAACCTCTCGAGTATTTGTGCAACTAATGTGCCCTAAGAATTAATAACATATTGGAATGAAACGTAAAGTCATTTCCAACCAAAAGTCACTAGTAGTGTCATTCTTCCAAGAGGGTTGAATTTAAATTTACACGATATCGGAATTTTACTATAAAATCCGCGACGCTTAAAACTGTGGACTCATCACTTATATCTGTCATTTNATGTCAACTGATAGTGATGTTACAAAGCAAGGAATGTTTTCTGTTTATTACTTTTCTTTCGCAGTGAGCACCATAATCGTAGGGTTGCGTGAAGGTAGTTGTCATAGGGATTGAAGCGGTGCGATAGACGGTGGGACGCTTCCTGCTATCACTAAGAGGACACGACAACTGTTACTTTTTCGTGGTGCGCTGACGGTGACTTATAGAAGTTAGCCTTGGCGTGCGTAATGTCCGCGACGGGCAGCTGTCGCTATTCCTGCGCTAGGCCTCTGCATCAGACAGAGATCCTTTCTTTCAATGCACTTCACTTCAACGTGAATGTGCTCCCTGACGCCTTTGTCGAAACAACTTCTACTGAAGAGACTTTCAATCGTTTCCCATGAAATTGTTTGGATATCAGTCATTCCTTTCTTCGATCCTAAAGACACTGCGTCAGCTCAAAACTTGAGGTTCACATTAACTACAATTCAAACTGTGTAAAACGCACGTGGAGCGTGTCGGGTTAGATATTTATCCAGATTAATGAGGATAACATTTGTNACTCGAGGTTCACATTAACTACAATTCAAACTGTGTAAAACGCACGTAAAGCGTGTCGGGTTAGATATTTATCCAGATTAATGAGGATAACAGGTGTGTTTTAGTTATAAACCAGAGTTATGTACATATGTATTTGTGTATATTTATGTGACATATTTTTCAATTCCATTGAAAACAACCTAATGTATGGTCGTATCAAAAAAAATTAAGTTGAGGTAACGGTATCAAATATCGGCAAACGTGGAAAATGTGACATGCCAATAAATTAAAAAGTGCTTGTTTTTAATTAACGGTGAATTCATAAAGTATTGTAGAATACTGGACTAAGGATGTTTTACTAAGGAGATGTGACATCTAATATTCTGGAACTGTTTGTGTTTAATAATATCACGCGGGGTGATATAATTTTTAATTGAAGCATCAATTCCTGTCTTTAAAAATAGTTATTATCCCTTAATCCAAACCTGAGAAGTACAATAACCGCCTCACACCCAAGTATTTCTTATCTGCAAAAGAATTTTGAAAGATTATTATTGAGGATTTGAACAACTATTGAAATAATAAAATAAATAAATAAATAGATATTTGCTCTCTACTGTGATGTTATGATCAACAGTTATTACTCCAAGGTACCTTCACATTTTGGAAACACAAGGTAGGTTTTTGTGTAAGCAATCCATGATTTTAGTTTTCCGAGTGAACAAATATTTCAAGTGAAAATTGTATGTGGGCTAATAGTAGGTTCATATCACAGTGCGGAATCTGAGAGAACAGTTGCTTGAGATCAGAAATTTGTGAACGAAGCAAAACTATATATTTCTTTGTGTGCACAACCAGATGCCATATTCAGTGGCGACAACAATGATACCCACTGATTATCTTAATGATTTACTCATAATTATATACTTTTACCTTCCTTATGAGTGCACTGAACCCTAGCGTGATTAACGGATCTTAACTCTATACTAGATTTTTACAACAGTAAGATGTACAATAGACGACACAGAGCTATCGGGATGGCGGATTTTCTTCACGCAGGAAACCGAATTTGTGAAACTGATCCCAAATTCTTCTGTGAATTGTAATGACATTTATTCAATGTATAAATGTGGTCGACCGACAGCGGTGATAGTGCAGAGTCTTCGCTTCCACGATCCCATTGGCTGAGCGGGAGATCATGGGTTCAAACCCTGCTCGGACGAACTAGGTGAGGTTTTCGACTGGGGTTTCCCTCACCTCCTCCAGACAAATGTCCTTTCAGTACCATAAGTTCCCCGGCAACCCAATATCTCTCCTTCCCCATTCCCTAACCCAAGTCCAACTGTTAGGTGGAACAGCAGGCCCCACGGCCTAGACCTCGCCAAAAGGCGTAACATGAAATAAAAATGAATAAAGTTGAATATCTTTTATTAATTAATTTACAACGGGATTGAACAATTGATCAAATCCTTTAAGGACAAACAATAAATTTAACATTTATGACCCTTTATTTATTTATTTATTTTAATTTCCTTCCTCAAACAGTGTCAATAGAGTATACTACTTTATTTGTGATCAGTCTCTCTTTATAGTTAACTAAAGTTTCTCATTAGCTCATATTATTTTGTCACATAAATTTGAAAATAATGTATTTCTCTGTTTAAATTAATTTGTCAATATTTTATCTATCATATCATTCTGCATATAATCATGCAAAGAAATCTCGCCCCTTATTCCCTAACGGGCATTGTTTTATTGTCCATTGTTCACACTCCATCTCGTACTGCCGTGCACTTTTACTAAGAAATCATATTTCAGCGTTTGGTTCGCTATTATTATGATTGGTCAAACAATCGAAACAAATTTAAATAAAAATAATATTGGTAATTTAAAAGAAAACTTTCATCGGTTGCTTTTGGAACGAAGGAAAAGAGAACGATACGCTGCACCAAATACAAGTTGTGGAGGACTCTGCCAATATGGCGGTCGGGCAAAAGTCTTCATGTCGCATCTGCCGCACGCAACACGGGTTTTGTGGAGTAACGAAGTTGCTTGAATGTCTCACGAAAATAGTTCATCTAAGAACTTCAATATTGTGCACACGATGATAGAAATACATTCTAATTAATTATAAGAAAACTATTTAATATTTTTGGGCGAACAAATACAGTATACATTATTGAGTATTTAAGGAGCAAACATTTTGTTTCATTTTCTTAGGTATTCAGGATATTTTCACGTCAGGAGAGCTTCTACTTTCAAAAGATTTGTTCCGGTCTCCATTAAGTTTCTTTGGCAAAGTAAAGCAACGAAATTCCGGTACCTTAAAAGAGACTTAAAAAGAATCCAAGAAAGGACCATGACTAAAAGTTTTATTAACGTCACTCTTCTCGGAATCTCCGCTTCTTGTTTTGTGAGACTGCGAAAAACTGTTGGCAATGGAAACGATAAACAAACACGCTCACAGTGATTTTCCTTTTTTGGACAGAAACCACGAACTCAATGACTTCCAGAGCTTTCTAAAAGGACTTTCGGATCACAAGGCAAGTTTTGAACTCAGGAAGCGTGTCAGCAACTTCATAGATACAAGTCTTATGTTTTAAGAAGCTGTCCTTTTTCTTCTGGTCCTCGCTAAACCCAATGCACTCACTATCCGTTGACGGAAGAAGTTTTGAACAGAAATCTCTGCCACATGTCAGATCTTCATAATGGTCTTCCGACAGAGGAGGAAGCAGAACGTTTTCGGAGAATTTTATGTGGGACATCGCAGAAATATGTGAGAAAAATTCCAATACTCTGGAATCATGTAATATTACGTATCAATAAATGATGTAAGATACTTTAAGTATATTTGATATAGTGCATCAAGAAAACTAAGAAAATTTTAAATCTGTAAACTGATTAGGAAAAATTGCTTACTGATAATTATAATTGCGTAATGGTGGTGTATTCGACTTTAACGTACGTTAGAAAAAAAGTTATAGTCAACCGAAAAATATTTATTTATTTTATTAAAGTGGCTTTCAACAGCTTATGCTGTAACTTCAATGGCCTACAATCTAGATACAGGAATATTAGTAAAAATGATCTAAATAATAGTAAAAATAATAGTAATAATTTAAAAAATCTGGAGTGTGTCTCATTCAACTTTCCAATTACAATTCACAACAAAATCTCATGGACCCAAACGGTACCAAACACAAAATGTCAAGCAAAAATCAAAAAAATCAAAATACAAATACTAAAATAATAATAATAAAATAATATAATACCAAAAATATTATACAAAGTGATATATTTCTTAGATCAATCGGATGCAAAATATTTATCATCATGACATCTTAAAAACCAAAGTATCGTGTTCAAGAAAAGATTGCGTGAACTATCTTCCAAATTGAACTCTTTGGAATTACTTTATTTGCAGATTCAAGTAAAGCGCCTTCAAATAAAGTTATCGTGGAAACAAAATTCTTAACATACACACACACATACTACATTGGAAATCATCGCTAAAATTTGAAAATAGACTCTCCTGAAGCCATTTCACAAAGATCCGAAGAAATCTCAAAAAAAAAACCATTTCTACCGGTTGCAATGTTTCCCTTGCGCATTCTGGGTAATTGGAATGAAAATAGTGAGGATAAGTAGTGAGTTGTAGTTAATAATAATCAGAGAAAATGTAATACTAGTTGGTTTCAAATATTTAAAAGGTTATATAAAGAGTTAGAAGATAATTGTTTGTTTGCAAAAATGATTCGTTGAAAAAATTGAAATTAGTAAATATTGTGCAATGAGAATGCAATTTTTCTGTTAACTGTAAGTTTCTTTCTAATTTAAAGCTGATTATTTAAAGTTTTCATGGTAAAACCTAATACATATCCTAATATTTAGCATTAGAATAGTTCCTAAGTGTTCAGCCACTATTCAACCCCTTAAGCGTCACTATTTGAACCGGGATATTTTAGTGCGTTGACATTTTAACTATTCTAGACACATCTGAAGAACATTATTCTACCAACATCAATGCTCTTTACACCGTTCTTGGATATTCATTGTGTGGACTATTGTCAATTCACGCACAACCGTGAAAATATGATCGATAACAAATAGTGGGCAAGGAATAAATATGTTCTGTATTCTTGACCTCGCAACACATATAGGATTAATCTTCATTACTTACTACAAATAAAAAATGTATTTAAAACTTCCTACTATTTTAGATTATTTTAAACCTTATATAAATTTTTACGGGTAGTAGTGTATGTATACCTGTTGTGTTGTTTTAACCCTAGAGGAAGTTTCAATAAATGAACATTGGCTAACATGTGTAAGGTTTTTGTTTAATACACCAAGACCCCGAGGTTAATGCTTTATATAAGGAGTCGATGTTACGGAAGTAACCAAACCAGTTTTCTTGTTTCTGAGGTCGTTTTTTGTTATACCATCCCCTCAACATTATACTTCGAAGTAAATCAACTTATACATCTCCAGTCGGGGCAAAATCATTTCACGTATCGAAATTGTGAATAATAGATATCAAAGTTAAGCAATACTTTCCACCACTGAGCCAATCATGTTTCATGAAATATATGTACATCATTATAAAAAGGCACTCTAGAAATCTTTTTTATAAGAAATATAAATTAGTTAAGTTTATTGTAGGTATAGTAGTACTGTTATGGCACACCACAAGCCCATATGCGATGTGCGTAAGCTTTTGGTGGGGAAGCGGGATTCAACCATAAACCACAACCTTTATGGTAGAGTTCGCTGACACCAGCTTGGTTTCCCCAAGCAATCAAACACACTTGTAATAACAATAAAACATTTAATTCAAATTAAATAAAGCTCTGAATATTTACAAATGTAGACAAACTCGCAAATCATAAATACAAGTTTGAACTTGTTATTACTTGATATTGCTATCTAAAAGCAATAATTACACACAGTTATAACTACTGGTGTTATGAATTAACTCGGAAATCTACCCAGATTATCCGAAGTTCAGAAAGTTCCAAGTGCTATCTCGAAATAAATAACTGTTCCATGCTATGTATTTCGCGCTTATAGCAAGTAATAGAATTACCGCAGCAATTCTCAGTGGTCTGACGACCAAACTAACCAANAAATAACTGTTCCAAGCTATGTTATTCGCGTCTATAGCAAGTAATAGAATTACCGCAGCAATTCTCAGTGGTCTGACGACCAAACTAACCAAGTTACATAAAAAATAACTTGCGTACTTCTATACGCTTTCGCAATTGTCTCAAAGTCTGAAAGCCTCCAGTATAAAAGTCACTTAGGAGCTGAAATCCCTCCAATATATATCGAGGTGGAGGTCACGTGACTACCCCTTCGCCACCGTTCCCAACACCCCGCTTCGGCTTGGTCACTCCTCAGCTTCCGAGAAAAACTGCCTTTTCGGATGAACACTATTTCTGTCAACTTCTGAAATATTCCATACACACTCATTTTCCTTCTCCGGGCGTTCATCTCAGTTTTCAGAAGTAGAAAGAAGTTCTGCCTCTTCACAATACGAGAGGACTTAACGCGCACCTCTTCTTGTTTGGGCGGCGTCGGGCATGGCTCTTAATCGCCTTTGGAATTTCCGGCGAGCACAGTGCTTGAAAATGTTATTTCAAAATCTATACTGGCTACGATGTTACAAGTACATAATACTCGTATACATAGCATGTCAAAATTACTTACAAAAAAGAAGAACTTCTTTAAATGCCTCCCCTGAATAGAATGATATTTTCTTCGCAATTAAGTACCCTTAATATAAAGACATTTTGTTAAATTTGGAATCTGCCCCTCAATAGAGATGAACCTCAGCTGTCGACTATGCTAGAGCAAGTTTATTGAATAGCTAATTTCTCTTTGATCAATGTCAGCATTGTATTGAAATTCAAACCTCTATTCCTTCTCTTCCTTCCACCTGTCAGCTATTGCGAGTGAAGAGTATTCGCCATTCGTTCCCCCTCTCAAAAGCTGAAACAAAAGCAGCTGCACTCGCATTCACTTGTTCTCGCTGCGAGACGACTCTTCGCTAATGACAACATGAAGCTGAGACAATTCGGAGCTTTGAGCAACGCTCTCGCTTGTAAACACGTACGACGATAACAGGTGCGAATGAAGCTGTTTGAATCCTATTTGTTGGTTCTCTTAAACGGAACATGTCTCCGTCCACATCAGATATCATTGAATAAGATGGATAAATATTGTATTCTGATAAATAGATATATTTATCAGAAGTAATGGGTGATAGTCAACTCACCAAAGGAATTATCTCCCCGATTAATACTTTTTATCACCCTATTCTGAATCATTTAACACCATATTCACAATTCAAAGCAAAATCAATAGTGCAGAGGCGTGCCTGGAGAGTGATATGGGGATCACCCCCTGCCCAAAATTTATCCTTTTTGTATTTTTCCTTATTTTCCAAATTTGTCCTCGTATCTTTATGTGCATGCACAGGTAAACATGTATCTACAGCCTACATATATGTTATACACACATTTACAAATGTATTATATATAATACATTTACAAACGTATTATATAGAACACATTTTTATATATATATATATATATATAT
>NNCF01127592.1:491356-503245 GCA_002313205.1 Laupala kohalensis | reverse complement strand
TCAGAAACAATTATTTTTTTCTTCTTTTCACGGTTACAAATTGGCTGAGGTCAAGATACGTTTTCCCAACTCAAACCGATAGAGTAAAATTTAAAAACATTAATTGAAAATTCAAGAAACATATGTTAATCTAATAAAACTGTATGAAAATTCTGGAACATTTTGTTTCCTGTGACTTTTCCCACGCCGTGAAATCACTCTTTTATTCCTTTGAAAATTGGAGGTGTACAGTTGCAACACTTTATTCAGAGGAGTAAAACGACTTCCCACATTACTTAGGAAAAATGAAACATGTAGAAATTGCCCTCAAAGAGAGACGAGTCACGATTAAAGAATATTATTAATATTAATCCAATTTAATTATTGTATTCAAAATATTTCATTTAAAAATACATAAATTTGGTATGGAATTTTTTATGGTTGACGGTCAAAGAAATATGACTTTTTTCATTCAAGATGGAAAAAATACATCTTCTGTGAAACAAAATATATCGTATACTCTTATCGTGAAAAGCAATAGACAAACGACCCATCGCAGGACTCTGCTCGAGAGGCGAATTATTGTGAAGATATTGGGTACAACACCTACAAAATTATTACAACTAAAAGAACTGTCCCACATCAAGTTCCGAATGTGTATAAAAGGTTCAAAGAGCTAATTTCGCAATTACTAGTCTCGGCACTAGGAGGAGGAGATGTGGCCAGCATCTCGTCCCGGCCGGTTTGACTCCAGGATAGACCAGGTACTCGTTTTACAGCAGACTGAGTAGACCTCGGAGTCAGTTAAGGTGTGATGAAAAATTCCACACCTCACCGGGGATCGAACCCTAGCCATCCAGCCACCAGCTCACTGTCTCCAATTTCAAATAAACAAGAACAATTTTGGTAGTGCGTTGAGTTGCCATACTGGCGAATATATTTGTGGAGACCTTGTAGTACGAATTCATAGACGTCCCACCACTTCTTATTCATTGCGGGTAGAACGTATGTTTTTCGACGAGGAGTGAACATGCTACTAGTTACATATTAAGAGTCATTATATATTACTTTAATGAGTAAATTCAACCATGTTTCCAATATGGTTGTAAAAAGAATCTTATTTTCGTTCTAAACAGTTGCGCGATTATAGTTAGAACAATAAGAATATAATGTATGAAAATAATGTATTTTGTATTTAAAATGAATTTTCTGCGCCTAATTAAAAACTCAGCTCACTCTTAGAATCAATTTTTTAAAGCAATTTTATTAACAACCTAAACCGGCTCTTGTATGTAATGGAATGAATCTAAAATGAACGACGAAATGAACGTTTACTTCCATTAGCAAACAAATTTCATTTAACCGGTTATAACGATTGATACCACTTTCCCTACACGTGCTAGTTGTAGGCTAGTTGTGCCTCGGAAAGGATTTTAAGTAAATGGAAATGGTCGACTCGTCTAAACCATCCTATTACGCAGAAATGGATCTATAATTTTCTGGGACATTTTGTGTATCAATGGATATGATTTTGGGCCAATCTATCGTGAACGTTTTAATAAAAAGAACTGTGATATACCTTCAGTTGAAGTTCGGGTTAAGTTATTTACAGTTACCAGAACAAAAATACAAGAATCATCTTTTTTATTCTTTGACCATTAGACATTAGTTCTTAGGACATCCAAAGGAACGCATACAAGAGGAATTTTTCTACTTCTGTTCAAAACTTCACTCTATTTCACGAAGGTGGTTGTCACATACTGAGAAATCTGTGATTTGTTAAATAAAAAAAACATTAAAGCATGGCAAAAAATAGATGAAAAATGAACGAATTTCATCCATGAATGTGAAACAAATTGCTCTACCATTGTACTGAGCAACATCTCTGAATGGAACAAACGACCCATTGTAGTGGGAGATGTTTGTCATTAGTCACCTTACGCTTCCAGGTTGGCGACACTGGCCATCTCGAGACCATTTGTTGACGCGTCGCAGTTGTCGGTCCCAACCTCCGCTAAGACATCCGCAGTCGGAGAATACATCGAACTGAAGTTGTTGGCACAAAGCGAGTTGGAAGATTCGAGTGTAAGTTGGCATACGGTTCCAACTGGGTTCTTTTACGTAATTACCGCGCAGATATTGAGACACTTCAATCTCTCACTTGAGTGAAGGTTCAGGGGTGAATAGGAAGGAGTAGGGTTTCCCTAGCGAAACTTGGCCACTGAATGTGGCGACGAGTAAAGCCCTGCTCACACCTTCTTGAGTGCCTACTTGCCGCAGCGGTGCGCAGTGTGAAGGCTTGATGGAAGCGACTAAAAACCTTGACATGACCAGATTCTGGTCAAAATATGTAAAATATGCACTGGTGCTTATATGAGTGTTGTTCCTTTTTTTAAAATTTTTTTTATTCTGTTCTAGATGTTTCTGACGCAATTGTAATTTAATCCATCACTAGCAATGGTGTCTAACGATGAATGTCTTTCGTCCACGAAAACGCAAGTGTCATCTCCCTCTCTTTCTCTCTCTCTCCATACCCCGTTTCTACAGAGAAACATAGTGAGGGAAGTAGAATGAACAAGATACAGGAATATTAAAATACTAAAGAAATAATTGAAAGTGACTTCATTTTTGCGTACATAAGCTGCTATGTATAAATATTAAATTTAGTGTAGTGTTGGTAGTACCCTATCAAAGTCGTGGTTTCATTATCTCTCATTAATTACCTCAACCTCTGTGATGAATATATGCAATCGGTTGGATTCTTTCTTCTCTTATCCTCGCTTACTGTTCCACGTCGACCAAGAGGGTTTTCAAACTAATATTTATTTGAGGGAAGACCTCAAGGTGGACGACTACATTTATATCGATTTTTTAACTTTTATAAATAATATTTATTCAAATGTTAATTGTAAAGTGATGCACATGCATAGATATGTATACGCTTGTAAATAAAGATATTGAAGAATGAAACATTTCGGAAATGAGCATCCATAAATTATGTTTCCCGTGATACTCCTTAAGGTGCTTCGGTATATAATGTCAGTCAACTCATGCTAAAGTATAATTTTCTTCGTTCATTTCTGAATTACTTTGTGTATTTGTTATATAAATAGTAATAATAAATTACGACTCTCTAGTGTATATCAAAAAAGTTATTATGGAGAAAGTAATATGAAAAATGAACTCACTATATTCTGTTCATAAGACCTGCTCATGACAAAGTTGATGATAGCGGACAGGAGAAAATTCTTGGTAATAATTTTTAAAACCTCTTGAGAATGCTGGTTGACCTTTATACAAATACTTAAAAATAATGTAGGTTTTTCACCGAATTTTGAAGAAATTTCAACTATTTAAAATACTTGACATGCTATGTATTTTCAAAATATTTAGCACAGTATTCCTGTTACCATTGGTGACGCATATCACCCATCTTCTATACTGAATGGAAAAACATGTTAAAATAATGAACTAGGATGTAAATAAACACCAAAATTATATAAAATATTTGATACAACCAACAAAAAATGCTGTAGAATAAATGTGAGATGTACAACTCAAAGACAATAGTTGCAACGAATCATTTGTTGAAACGAAGATTACGTAAGAAGAAAATATCAAAAATGGAGGAGAATCTAAGAAAAGGTGTTGCGACTGGACATGGAAAAGAAGACAATTACGCAAGGGAATGGAGGATACTCATCAGCAGAAGTGCACCTACAGTGAGTTTCAAGGGGAAAATACTACATTCAAGTCACTACTTTCTCACTTCGGCATGTGCAGTCGTCTTTTGCACAAACTGTTTTTCCCTCAGAGTTACAATGCGGCACGAAAAGCGACAGTCTAAAAAACACGACGAATTATTTCGCATGAAGCAGAAGCTCCTCGACCACGTGTAGCGGAAGAGAAGAGGCTGCAAGGAGCGAAGTGTATACTACGCCATATCGGACAGGTACCTCCCTCCATACACGACGAAAGGGGATATGTGAAAAGTAAGATGTCGACTGTACTATCAAAATGCGGAAATAAGTGCGAAATTGTGTAACACGTGATCACAACGGAATTGCATTTGCCTTCAGACATAATAATAAATCGCAAAGAACATCTCAACTTCAAAAAAATAAAGAATAAAATATTCAAAAAAATCAGGAATGAAGTGAGGTCAATGGGAAAATATAGATATCAAGTAATGATGGCAGTGATAAAGTACGTGAATTATATATAACCGAAAAAAAAAATTAAGATCAACTAGCGCAGTAACGGCCTCACAAACGTGGCAGCTATTTAGGTCAATGTAAAGGTGATTGCGAGGTTGAAGAAACGCGTGTGACCGCTAACGAAGGAGAAACCTTCGAAAATGTGCGAAGAAATTGTAGAAGGTTTACGAAGGTAAAAGCAGAAACCTGTTAATCGCGTCGCTGGTATAGCCTACTACAGATCAGTCCCCAAGGAACGTTGATACTGGAGCTAAGGACAGTACCCACGAATTGACCAGGTCGCTGAGAAGGAGGCTGCCAAAAAAAGAAAAAAAATAGAGTCAGATAGCGGAGAATGTGAGGATAAACGACTTTGAAGAGGGTAACGCAGGTCGGAATGCCTCTCCAACGACCCAGAGGTGGAAGGGCATGAAGCAGTTCAGTTGGGAGAGAGAGCGACCGTAGTCAATCTCGTGCGATCGTTTGGGGCTGCGAGTCGGCAGTGGACGGGAGTCTTGGCATTCTGCACCACTTCTCTCTGGAAGCTCTTCTTTTACTACCTTCCCTTCTTTATCGCACCTCCCGCTTCCCCTCTCCGTGATGTGGTTGAGTCACTGAACGTCTGCATTGACCACCACGCTGTCGTCAACGCTATACGACGGTCATTGTGTTGAGTTACGAGTTATTATATTTGTAAATGGCGATAAAAATCTTGCTACTCTGAAATACAAAGAAATTCAGATTTGTTCCCCATAGCTTAAAATAAATCATAAGTTATTTCCAAATTATTCCAGTGATGACTCTTTTGTGATATTATTATTGAATATTTAATAAAATTTAATTGCAATGTCTTATGTCTACAAAAAGAAAAGAAATAATTCTTGCTAATTTGTAAGTACGAAAATTTGATTTCACGAAACGTAATTATCTAAAATACAGAGTACCTAAATATTTTAAAACTATACATATAAAAATATGCAAATTTAAGAATATTAAAATATGGATTTTTTATTTCGAGATATATAATTCTTGAAAATGTATTAGTTCGATCTTAGAAAAACACAATAAATTTGTAATTTCAAGGAAAGATTCATTTAACTTTTATTTATGTGTATTTAGGTATAAAGGGCTCTAATGACCTCGATGTTGACGAGCCCTAAAGCCCCACAAAAAAAATTAGGTATAAAGGGAAAACTAGGAGTGGTATTGGTTTTTTAAAATAATATGATCAATTATCAATCAAAAGCCTTATATCCTTTCTCTCAAAAGGGGGATATCATACTCGAAAGGAAGTGATGGAGAAAACGTATAAACCTTTAAAAAATCTAAAAATGAAAGAAACAAGCAAACAAAAACTGAAACGTTAAAAAAAGGTAAAGTTTAAAAAAACGTTTTCCTATGACCTGTATCCAACATTCAGGTCGAAAACTGAGAGATGACAGAAGCGCTAACACATTATATGAATAAAGACAACGTTTCAGTAGAGTGATGAAGTCGATATGCTTTGTGATTAAAGAGATTTTGCAAAATATTGTTAATATTTTATACCGTGCGAAAACATACTTTTCACATTGTATGACGTTGTGTTGCAGGATGTTTCGCACCTTTTAACTGCGCCTCTTATATTCCACTCAAAAAGGTTTCGTAAACCAAACGCATTCCTCTAAGGTTTTTCGTGACATGAACTGTAATTTAAAAAATAAACAAACACTAAAAAGAGAACTGATGATGACTAAACAATAACGAAATAAAAAAATGTTCTAATGGGACATAAAGTTCTAAATTGTTTCTTTCTCGGTATAAATGTAACAACTATTTTTGAAAGTTTCAAGATATGTACTCATATTTACAGAATTTTAAATAATTTACTGCGTAAACGGTCGTTTTTAATTTGGTTCTAGTCCAATTTACGTTTTTTTAAAGTTTGTTTCACATGCTCTTATTTAAATGATTCACACAAAAAAAACTTACATAAGATAATGCAAATTAGTTCGAAAGAATAAAATAACATTCCTTCGAAAAAATTAGAACCTTTGACAAACAAAATTCGTAAAGACACTTATGATAAAAGGAAACTTTCTTTACTGTAGCATACTTGTGCTCCAACTGAGATCATGACGAACAAGTTGACAATAGCGGATCTCATGGTCGCAGCCTAGTAGTGTGAGAATGTCAACTTCAATGGAACACACTGGAACACACTTGTAGTGTCATCGCGCCTGTTCTTATATACTCAAACGAAACGCACGCAAAGGCGATGAATCCCTCCCCCCACCCCCCGAATAATCGGTCGAAAAAGTGGGGCGTGTGATTCCGCATTGACAAAGTGACGTATTGGTTTTGCGATATATCCATCTATGGAAATTGGGGGAAAGCCGATTTTGCGTGCTTATTTCGCGGAAACGGCTGCTACTTCCTTAAACTTGGTCAGTCGCGGGAAAATGTGGTGGATATACATAACGATCTAAGCGAATGTATCTTAAATTCTATATGATAAGACGAGCCTTTACTTTTATTTAACAAGTCTATTTTATTGACCTGAATTTTTGCTCTTACTAACTTTCCCCATCTATTCTTTGTAAGTTCTTCTCGGCTTCATACTTGTATTAATAACGTAAGTAAGACATCACAAAAATTATAAATATTATACACTGATTCACAGTGGAGCAATACGTAACTCATACGGAGAATAACGTACAATTCTCTAGGAATAAGAAAAACGTACCTCTCAAATAAAGAAGTCAAGTAGATTCTTCTCTTGATATAATTTTTAAATGCTCATATCTCTGAGAGGAAAAAGTCAAACATGAAACATAAGGAATAAATCATCAATTTCTTTTAATGTTCTGAAGAACTCTACTTCATTTCTGTGATTTGCTTCGTCGGATTACGAAAAATTGGAACGAAATTTTATGGTCACTTATGAAGAAATGGTTGGTACTAATAAACGCTCTTGTTGGGTCACCAAGTCAGTTTCCGAACACCCTTCCATCATCTCCAGACACTCTACACAAATCCTCCGTTCAGCCAGTCTGCTTCAGTGATGAGTCTTGTGCCATAAATAGAGCTCAACGTTCTCGCATGGAAATTAATGGATCTACGGCATAACGCTGCTGGTATTAGCGGAAGCTTTTAATGTACATTAAAGATTTCACGTTAATGTAGTATATGTTAATTAATCATAATTTGTTGCTTTCCTAGAAATTTGGTACAAATTTAGGCAATTCTTTCCACATTAAATAAATGCAATTAAATCGTTCTAGTCATTTCAAAAACTATAACAAGAACTAGTCGTATTAAGAGGAGAATTGTTATAAAAACTTCTTGAAATACAATTTTAATTTACCATTTACGTCGTTTTATTTCGCTACACATGACAGAAGCATCTAAAATGCTTTTCCCAGACATTCCAGGCTTTTTCGCGGCCCGAAATATTCCACTACCAGCGGGCAGCAAATGCAGGATCTCTCCTTGGGTGCATTCTTGTCTAGAAATAATTTTTCCAGGAGTTTATGATATTCAAGAGATTTTTCCACGTACTGTTTAACATGTCGTGAGATGATTTTCGAAACAGAAAAATCCGTCGTCCTGGATGGGGATCGAATTTGGTTACCGGAGGTTTGGAGACCACTACGATAACCACTCAGCCACAGGCGCCGACGGGTGAAAAATACCTCTTTGCGCTTTTTGAGGGATAATTTACGGAATTGATTACAGAACGCATAAGCTTAATAAAAGTTCCATAACAGCTGTTGGAAGTAATACTAGTCGACCGTTCCTTAGATTTTATAACGAGAGCAGACGTTTTGTTCAGTTCCGGGAGATGCAAAATGTTTAAATCGGAATTGTATCCCGAGAGCAAATTGTTTTACATTCACATGCATTATGTAACTGCTGTTTCGATATTGAATTATTTATTTATTTATCTGTGAAATATCTTATGCTCCATGTGGTAATACAAAGTTTGTTACTGTTTTTTTGACAATAATTAATTTATTTGTAAATTATTTCTCATCCTGCTTGATGGTCATGGACTATTTTAACTGCAGTTAAGTATAGTTGTTAAAAACTGCAGTTAATGCTCTTTCTGACAGATTTATTTATTCAATTTAGCTAATTTTTATTCAGTTTTTTTTATCATTTTAACATATGATAAATTAATTTTGCATATCAACTATTTCACCTAGATTCCCCTTCGATTGGAATAGGTGTCAGTGGTGTTATTTCAATTTTTTGTTACAGAGGGCAAGCAATGCCCAATAATATTAATTATATTGTGTTATAGTTTGTTTGTTGTAGTTACTTAAAAAAACAACTAATTACTTGTTTGATAAGAAAACCTTAAACGCAAATCTATTTAATTATCTTTTTATGTTATTTGTGTATAATATTTAATTCATTGGTTATCTCACTCCTGATATAAATTCTAAAGAGATAATATAATTTACATACGTTTCAGGCCAAACTCAAGAGATTCTTGTCTTTCGAGCCGACTCAAAGTTATTTCAGGCCAGTCGAAAAGTATTTCGGGTTGGCCTAAATTTTTTTAGACCGGAATAAAGATATTTCGAACCGGACTTAGTTATTTCGGGCCGACCTGAAGTTATTTCTTGCCGAGACAAATAATAAAGGCCTCAATCTAGAAATTATTTTAGGCCCTGCCACGGGTACGTTGCTTGTTTAAAAACAAGTGGGAGCACCGCGACCCTCACGATACTTGCGTTGCTTTTTATATGTCAGATCAGGCCAGGCCAGGCCAGGTCAGGTCAGGTCAGGTCAGATCAGGTCAGGTTAGGTATAGCCCTGCAGCAAGTTATACTAATAAAAGTTAATTTAATGGAATATCGGTATTATGGAAATCGGACAAAGTAATCGATGAAATAATTTTAAATATCAAAGAATACTTTTTGAGGGTTATTGCAAGTAAGATGTAAACTATGGTTACTAATAATGAATTACGAAAGCAGAAAAAACAATTAAAGTTGGCTGCTAACCAGTATATGTGAAAACTTAGTTTTGCACAACTCGTTGTGATGTAAGAGAAGGAGTAGAAAAGGATCTTTTTCAGGTTGTTTTACACAATATTAGCAAGTTCGATTTACATCCGTCCAACATATAGATATGCAATAGGACAGATATAAATTTCTGTTCTAACTTCCTGTTTACATTGTTTTATTCCAAATTTGCAAGCAAGCGAAATTTGCCTACAACTAGTAGCTTGGGGAAGTAGTATTTGCCATATCATCTAAGTAAATAAATTAATCTATATAATTGCCTTTTTCTCCAGAGTTCTTATCGGCCGGATAGCATATCGCGGGTAACTTATCCATGCTGTAATGGTAGATAGTATTTCACCGCTGTCGTCTATTCGTTGTGAGGTAACCGCTTCGCCACTGTGAGGTAACCGGGTAATAGGTCAGCTAATAAGCATTATCGGGGCGAGTGAACTTCAAATATGGACGCCGAGGAGGTTATCAATGACCCTATTTTTTTAAACTAGCTATCCTTAAGGATAAATAGTCTTTCTTTTGTACTTTATTAATTGCCACATTCTTCTAAGAATAAAAAAGATGTTAATATAAATCATCTTGAAAAGAAGTATAAAGAATAATTCTCAAATCAGACGAACAGAACAGAAATAAAAAAAAACAAATAGTGCAAAGCTTAGCAAATATTTTTATGTTAAAGTAATGTCACTTGAATGAGATGTTATTGCAACTCATTTTATTGTACTGTACGCACATACAAACACGAACACGTAAAAATGGAATCATAGATAAATAGACTCCTCAGAAGCAGGAGGATAATCACTCTTTCCCCCTCCGCCGTTGTTTCCCATACAAAAGAGACACATGCACACCTAAGGTGGCGTTAGTTCGTTTTGATTCACACGATCTTTCCAACTAAGGCTCGTCAAACATTCAATGTTTGAGTCATTACCTTCCAGCTATTATACGCTGAAAGAAAAAAAGAAGAAAAATTCTGTTCCACAGGATAGGCCAATTAGTCGATCTATTCATCTGAGGCAGGTTCAGAGAGGTTCTATTGTAATAGGAAATAAGGAAATAGTTTTTTGTTGAAAGAATGAATAATTCCATTCCAGGTTTTTTATAAGCCTTTGTTTCATACTCCATCTTCCTTCGATCCTCGAAGCAAGCGTATTATTTCCGCTCGTATTTGCAGTTTTTCTTTTATCTTACTCTCTTCTTTCAGACCCCCACATATTTTTCTTCTCATTTTCTTTTCCTCCTCGCTGAATCTTGGCGAATGTTCATCTCGCCCCGGTCTCTTTTCAAATCCACGCTCTTTTTGTTTGTGGTCAGATTCGCATCGAGCATCCCGCGCAGAGAGACGCCCCCCACCCACCCTCCACATATGGACATGTCATGCACGTCACAGTGCAAGATATGCGAGCGCCGACGCCCACTCGAGGAGGCTTTTGGGGTGGGAGGAAGGGGGAAGGGGGAGACGAGGGCTCTTCGCTGGAATCGATACAAGTACGCGCGTCGTCTTTTGCTACTGCTGCGAGGTTTTATGGCATTGGTTCGGACACCGGGAAGGAGGTCATCTTTTCTGAAGACGAGATACGAAACTAGCAGGGCAAATAGAAAAACCCTTCTTCTATAAACGAAAACTTAGAGATTTTTTCATTCCCCAGGGGTCTGCCATATGAGAGAAGTATTATGAATGTCATACTATCGATTTTAGAGACTGCTTTAATAAAAGAGAATGATTTGGAATTGAAATCGGAAAATGTAATAGATGAAATTATTTGAAATTTCGATGGATTCTTCTTGAATAATATTAAAATTAAGATACGAAGTATGGTTAATATTGATTAATTAAAATTGAAAAGAAACAATTAAAACTGACTGATAATCAGTAGATGTGAATCTTCACTCGTATGTCCGTTCTTTGAGAAGCTTACTACTGTGTCCTCCAGAGNCCACTGAACGTATAATCAACGTGACCGAATCGTAGAAGTAAAATTACATAAAGGATTCGAAGAACATTCTTTTCCAGTTCTAAACATGAAAGTGAAACGAAAACAAAATAATTCAGACGTCTTAACTGTGCGCTTCGATTATCAAGGTGGAATCAGCACTCCAAATTAGTCAGATCACTGAGATGTATAATTCTTTTCATTATTATATTTCTAATTGCCATAAAAAACAACAATGTGAATATTAATGATGAAAAAACATGATTTAATTTCTATCTATCAGTTAATAATATAGTACAAACAATATATCGTAACTCGTTTGATTTGTTTGGAATGCACCAGAACATGTACAAAAATGGCGACCGACGGCAACGGTTTCGTGGTTTATGCATCTCACCTCGGAAAAACCAAAATAGTTTTCTCAAATGTCCGATGACATACACACAAAAGTGATGTAAAAATACTACGAAAAATTTACTACAAACCAAAGTAAACTTCCATCACTTTCGTGATTTAAAAGTTGGTTTTATTTTGGAAATAAGTGTTATCTCCACAAGACGAGATGTAATACACCATCATTTAAAATTGCAATTATTTCATTTAAATGGCGGGTGAGGTATATCTTTCAAATTGAAATCACAATAAGTACATATTACTTTGTTTATTTATGCTGATTTAAGATATTTTAGTGATTTAATTCTACCTACGCTAGTACTACCTTAAGCTTTCTGTTTAAATTGTATATTTCTTCAGTCTGGATTTTAAAATAAT
>NNCF01127592.1:468998-489617 GCA_002313205.1 Laupala kohalensis | reverse complement strand
AATAGTCTATAGTTCGATAATAACTTGAACATGTAAATTTACAAACATATTTGCGTTAAATTACAAACATATTGACATTATATATGTGTTATAACTCGCAGCTAACTTTTTAGCTTATCTAGGAACTTTGGCTGAAATTTTTGAATTCGCCTCTGCCTTAGGACCCTTGATCGGAATTGATGGGATGGTCCCTTGCTTGCTTCCGGAGAGTAAATTAGTTTATTGTCCTCCACGTGGTCATACGCAGTCTGTACTGTTTTTTGACAATAAATTTATTATCTTTGGGATTTTTGTTTAGATTAATCGATATAAATCTACATGTATAAATGTTAAAAATTCAACTTCTGTCGGATCAGTTAGTTTCTAATAAAGTTACCTATACCTACCTCTACAACGCTAAATGTTGTGAGTAAGTTTTTAGGTTTCCTTCCGGGTACTTAACTCTTGAAAAATAAAAAAAAGTGAAAATTTAATATCGCGAATGTGGAGAAATATGAATTTAGAATATAAATCCTGGATTATAGATCTCTTTGTCTGACTTATATAGCTAGCACTACAATCTTTGCATTTTATTTTGTATACTACATTATTTTTATTATTATATTATCTTTACGCCTTTTTATAAATCTATTATACTTTTAAAGACTTAAAGAAATCATTTTTATTTTTAATTATTGGTTTATTTTTTGAGGCTAAAATCAATTAATTTTTTAAATTTTGTATAGTTATTCAGTTGATAATAACTAAAACACACGCTACTTTAAACAGTCTGATATGTTCTAATTTAACCATAAGGGATACTTTGAAGATTATAGTTTCAATTTACCTTATAGTTTTATTTCGAATTCATATTATGAGGTTTTGAGTGTAATTCCTTTTAATGAATTGTAATCATTAGTATTTATATACCATTTTCAATTAATTTATTAAATATGTTAAACTATGTAAATTCTGTTTTTACATTCTTTCGTATTATTTGTTTTAAACATTTTAAAACACTAAGTATTCTGTATTACTTGTACGAATTACGGTTACGCCATCATACTCGCTCTGAACACTTTCGTTATTTCTTCTGCTTTTAAAGTTCTGATTGAAACCTAAATTTCCTCGCAGGTCAGACGTGATGACTGACAAAAACTCTTTTCTTGTTCTTATCAGAAGAATTTGTGTTTCAGAGAGGATTCATGGCTTCGTAACTTACATATACAACGAAAACCTGTTCAGCATCACTTGGCTTCCCTTCGTACGTCATATCTCTCGGAGTAGTGAGGTGTGTCAGGTCGTGGCCAGTCAAACAATAGTTGGTTGCAGATGTCTTATTTCTAAAAGGTGTCAAGGCATAAGAAAAATCTAATTAACTGCATTTAACTTACCAAAGCAAGCATTAATATGTGTATTTTCTCTGGTAATCTTATAGAAATGAAAAGGTAGAAATTCTTGTTAGACATCAATGTGAGGTCCATTTTGTCTATGATAACTTAGGAGTAAATTATACTTGAAATTTTACTTGATTTGGCAAACAGCGGTTACTATATAAAGTGGAAGAAATAACTAGTCATGTTATTCCGAGGTTAAGATGTCGTTGAGTTTCATTATCAAAGTAAAGATAACATTTATGTCTCAGACTTAAGTGTCAGTAAGCCATATGTGAGGTAATATTGAAAAAAAAAACATTTGAGAACAAATACGGAAATGCGGATAAATACGCACAAAAGAGGAATAACATAACTCCTATCCAAAAATGCTTGTTAAAAAAATTTTGCACAAATATTTGACGTTGCGTGTCCAAAAGACATCTCTTTACCTTTCTATGGTTAACTCAGTATTTTGTTGAAATAAAAAACCTGAAATTATTATATTTGTACTTTGAATAATGCATTAATAAAGAAATTCATTCATTCCAATTCGTCAAACATTTCAACTTCACACTAATTTCATGAAATAATATTTTGCATTCATTATTCAATAAGTTCTTAATACAGTTAAATGAAGAAAATTTGTACGAAAGTGTAAAAAAAGCAGTTTTCATAATTTCTCCGGAGAAGCAACTTGTTTGCTTCCATTAGAAAATATTTGACTGAGACTGCTGTACTTCACGTCCCACCTGGTTTTACAGAAGTTTGATTTTGCAGCAGTCATTTTGAGGATCCAGCATCTTCGTATTAAAAAATCAATGAAAAATCATTTTAATTATCCTTTATTTGGACTGAAGAGAAGTTGCTTGTATTTTCTCACTAGACGTAACAGAATTTTCTGAGAGGCTGCCACACGCAATGAGTTGGCTGCTTCAACAAATATTCACGTTGTTTCTCGCTTAAAATTCAACGTGTGTGTGGCCGTTATCAACTGAGAAAACGCAATTATATTGTGTGCAAGATTGCAAATGCCGAAAAAAATATTAAACGAGATGACGTATTTTCCTCCTTCTTCCTCTGGTCATTCAGGAAACATTGTGTTGAAGAAAAAAGGAAAAAAAAATTGTTGATTCCGGAGTGCAAATACTGTTCATTATATTTTAGCTCCCTTTTTATTCCCATACATTTATCCAAATTAAAATGACAAGTCACGCTCAATATTAGGGTCATTTTCATGTGAAATGGTCTGGAAAGTTCAACATTAGTAGTTGGCTATAAAATATATCTTCATTTAATATGACTTTTGCCAAGTTAGTTGAGCTTCATATGCCATGTTGCCATTTTGCCATTTGCATTTTTTTTTCAATAAAAAACGGTGAGTCCCAGTTCCATCACGTAACATATTGGAGTTTTGTGTTAGTCACAAAAACGGAAGTTACACGAAAAGTGCTCATAATAACTAAATACATTAAAAAGAGTGATTTCCAATGATTATATATTTAAAAAATCTAGCGTTTTGATGCTATATAACATGTAGAATTTAAGTATGGATCTTACATAGTAAAATTGCCGTTCATATTACCCATTAACAAAAATATGACATCACATAAAACTTGTTTCGTACTAAAATATGAAAGAAAGTAATTATAATATAAAATAACCTTTAGTACCTTCACAAACAAAACTGTCTTTCACATTAAGTTATAAAAAAATAGAATAATTCACAGGAAAAAGAATGAATGGATACATGTGTTTGCATTGTATGATGAAATTCAATCATGTTTTTGACAAAATTCAACTTACTGAAAAAAATTAATTATCAAGTTATTAATTCAGCCGATCTTGAAAAAAATTCACAAAATAGTAAGTTTATTAGATATGCCATTATATCTAAAATTATGAATTCAGCTTGATATATCTTTCCAGTTTTAAACGGGATTATTAGAGATCCGCAAGTCGCGGTTGTTCTGAGTATCACAGAGATAATGAAATAATTAATGAGTTTCGTATTGACTTCTTGGCTATTTAAAGATCTTGCAAAAAACGAATGTGCAAAAATGAATGTTAGTCGATTCGTCCTTGTTTCATATATATACAATTGGATGAATACATATCAAAGTAGATNAATTGGATGAATACATATCAAAGATGATATTGTGTAAAAACGTCCTGAATGAGATCCGTATCTACCTCTTTCTTACATCGCAACGAGAGGTGCAAAACCAATTTTTTTATTAGACTTCAATAATATTAAAGCATGACAAAAAAACGTTATGGATATGCAGTTTGAAAAAAGAAAAACATTTTTCAACAATTCTTTCATACAAGAGTGTGTATGTGACATCATCTGTATGTAGACATTCTGGTATAATTGAAGGTGAGTTGTTGTAACAAACATACATAATAGTGTTAAACATATATTAAATTCAATGTTAACAGTATTAATATAATAGAAAAATTTTACACAGAGAGTATTTCAAATTGCTTCAGATTTTAATTGTATTTTTAGTCCCTCAGTATTTAATTTAACAAATGATTTTTTCAATAATTTTTATCAATCAAATACTACATTTTAAATTCTTTCTACTAGCAGAACGACCCGGGATATGTAAAAAAAGTTGAAACGATCATTACAGGACATCAAAAATTAAAAAACTCCACAAATAAAACATAAGAATTATTTATTTCCGTTGTTAACCAAAAAACAGGATATTGATAAACCCCTCAACCGGTCGCGATTTCTTGAGCTCATTTTGCTTGACATTATCCGAGATTTTATTTAATATTCTGAATTCGTAAATTAGTTTCCATGTTTCTCTGTTTTCGTGACATAACATTTTTATTTTAATACCGAAAGTTAAATATCACGACGAAAACCTACAAAAATACTCACAGTTTTTTTTGTATTGAATGCTAATATGTAGCTAGTTACGATCTATATAATTTTGCTTCTACTATTCGATCACTTAGATTACACGTTCAGTGGATTGTCCGTCTCACGTAACACAATTGAACTCTGGAGGAACCATTAGTGAGCTTCAGTGAAGAGTCAAGCGAGAGAAGATTCACATCTACTGATAAGCAGTCAACTTCTATTGTCTTTTTGTTCTTGTATTCATTAATATTAACCATAGTATGTATTTTAATTACAATAAACCTTAATAAGAGTCCATACAATAGACATTCCATACATCACATTGCATTGGCAATGTAAGCCCAACGCTCTGGGACAGGAGATGATCTATAGTGCTTTTCTTCCTTTACATTTCTAAGAGTCTTGCTTTCTTTGCGAATGTCGCAAAGCCTTCTGACCGACACTTTCAGGAATGCATGTAATTGTATGAATTCGTAGTTGAAATGTATTTTCTCTTACGATAGACATCAGATGTCTTTCTTAAAGTCACAGAACAAATGAATCACAGTTTCGTCAGCTTTTGGGCGCCTCCTACATAGGGAATTGGCTATTAAACCAATATTTTGGATATGTCCTCTTAGCCTACAGTGTACTGATTTCGTCCAATGAAGCAAATCTCTAGTCATGTTATGCATGTCTAGTGCCCTGCTTCGTATCACCTTTTTAATGGTAAAGTTGGTATATTAAAATTGAAATCAAATCCTCAGTAGTGAATTACCCCTTACTGGATCCTTCCTTCACCTGCTTAACTCCTTTTTCATTTCCATACACACTCTTGTGTCCTGGCACCCACATCAGTTCCCTTAATTATGTGAGGCCACTCCATAAAATTCAGTTTTATTAGAAGAGACTTCAGGGTTTTAACAAATATTTAAATAGTTACGTAAGTTGTATCGTGGGGACCGCGAGGCTTCCATGGAATACAAATTTTTAAACATGCGTTTTCCACAATGCTGCTTCATAAGACAACGTAAATGGTAAATTATATTTTATTTTAAGTAGATTTAGTAACCATTTTCATTTTCATACAACAAGTTCTTGATTAATTTTTTGAAACGTCTAGAATGATTTAATTGCATTTACGTTGTTTCATGTGGAAAGAATTGCCCACATTTTTATCAGACTTCTAGAAAAGTAATAAATTATGATTAATCAACATATACTACCTTAACGTGATACCTTTAATGTAAATTAAAAGCTTCCGCTAATACCAGCAGCGTTATGCCATAGATCCATAATTTCCATACGAGGACGTTGAGCCCTATTCATGATATTAAGACTCATCTCTGTAGCAGACAGGCTGATTGGCGGATTTGTGTGGAGTGTCTGGAAATGATGGAACTTAAGAAATGGTTACTTCTCTGGAGATGATGGAAGGGTGTTCGGAAACTGTCTTGGTGACCCAACAAGAGGGTTTTATTACCACTGCTAACTAGTAGCAATCATTTCGTAAAACGTGTGAGTTAATTTCTTATTTGATAAGCAATGTTAACCCTTCAGTATTCGGGTAACCTTTCAACAATATGTACCACTCATAATAATTATTCACCTGTGATATGTAACAATTATGACATTGCTAGTTATCCCTATTCACGTGCTCTAAAAATACTTCATTTATTGTGAGTGCTATATTCTAATTGAAACAGAAATTTAGACAACATAACATGAAGTTCCTTGAGCAATCACTTATCAAGTAAACATAACTTCTCCTTCGCACACTCAAGGAATGTTTTTTTATCGTTTCTCTTTCTCTTCGGAAAAAAAGTTTTCCCAATTACCTAAAGTGAGGGACGAGGGCGAATATCAGATTCTCCATCACGTGGGCTGCCCTTGAAATACCTCACGTGCACTACAACTGTGTTCTTACTTTCTCGTCAATATCCTATGATCAATAAATTCCTTAGCTGACGTACAGCACTTTTACGAGAATAGTTGACGATTTCCTATTGTTTTATCTTTCACTATTTCCTCTCCGAAGGCGACAGAATTTAAAAATTACATCAAGAATCTACATCCTGACCCGGGTTTTTCTCCGTTTTTCCTTCGGGTAGAGGCGGATTTCTTTTACAGGTTCTCTAGGCTTTGTCTAGGGGCGTGTTTATTGTAACAATAAATCGTGAATTTAGTGTTTTCTTTTCAACTCTTATGATTTATTCAGAATAATCTATAGTTCGATAATAACTTGTACATGTAATTTTTTGCGTAAAATTACAAACATATTGACATTCTATTAGTTTTATAACTCGCAGCTAACTTTTTATCTTATCTAGGAACTTATGCAAAAAAAAGTTTTTGAATCCCTAGCCTCTGCCTTAGGAATTGCCCTTGATCGGAATTGATGGGATGGTCCCTTGCTTGCTTCCGGAGAGTAAATTAGTTTATTGTCCTCCACGTGGTCATACGCAGTTTGTACTGTTTTTGACAATAAATTTATTATTATTATTACTTGACTCATTTATTTGAAAAGAATGTTTCGCTATTACTCAAATCCTAAAAAATTGCAACACTGACTCAAAAAAAATCTATATTCGTAGAAAATTTTTCGTGAGTTGTGTGATACTGAATTGTGTATTAATTTATACAACTTTTCTGTATGATGTATATTCCCGTGTTCCCGTGACTAATCTAGTGTAAGGAAGTAGCGCTCGTTTCCGCAAAAAAGCGTGCAAGATCGGCTTTCCCCAAATTTCCATAGATGCATTTATCGTGAAGCCAATACGTCACATGGTCGGAGCGGAAACACTTGTCCCACTTTCTCGTCCGATTATTCGGAGGGAGGCATCGCCTGCGTATGCACTTCGTTTGGGTATATAACAACAGGTGCGATGACAGACACCAGTGAATGTCCGGTTGTGTTTCATTGAAGTTAACATCCACTCGCTTCTAGACTGCGACCATGAGATTCGCTTTTGTCACCGCGCTGCTCATCATCTCGGTTGGAACACAAGGTATACCACAGTAAAGAAAGTGTATTTTAACAAAGGTATATTTACGAATTAATGTTCTAATATTTCTAAGGAATTTTATTTTATTCTTTCTGACCAATTTGCATTATCTTATATGTGATTTTGTGTGATTTATTTAAAATTTCGGAAAAATAAGAATACATCATTAAATTTTTATACAGTATTGGGACATTCACCTAGAAATAGTCGTTGAAAACAAGAAAAATTTTGTATGTTCGTCGGGCATTGTTTTTTCTGTTTAGTTTAGTCACCATGGATTCTTTGTTTAGGGTTTTAATTTTTTATTTTTTAAATTAAGGATCATATTATTCACGCATTTTATGGTAATGCATATGGTTTGCGAAGCCTTTCTGAGTGGAATATAAGAGGCGTTGTAAAAAGAAACGAACATCCTGGAACACAGGATAATAAAATATGAAAAGAACACTTTAAAAACTCTTTTGCACGTTATAAAGTATTAATAATATTCTGAAAAATCTCTAAGTACAAAGCAAAGCATTCTATTTGATACGAGAGTTTTATCAACTCAACACAACTCCATCACTACTATGACGTTCCTATTAACATAATGTGCTCATGACTTCTTTTTTTTTTTGTGGGGCCTTAAGGCTTATGTCGACATCAAAGGTCATTGGAGCCCGAAAAACTTGTACAGGTAGGGAAAATGCAGTTACGCACTAGGGAGAGCCAACATGACTCTCCCCGCGTGTGGGACTCAACCATATACCCACTAAAAACCCTCCTGATCTACTACACACCAAAACATATCTCACAACATACATCAAATGGAGGGGGGGCTAAAATGAGGGGGGCACNGGGGGGGCTAAAATGAGGGGGGCACATAACATGAGGGGGGACAAAGAATAAGGGGCGACAAAAAATGAGGGGTAGAACAAAAAATGAGAGGAATGAGGAAAATGAAAGATACCCTAGCCCTAATGGCTAGGTCAGAAAAGAGAAAGGAAGGAGCATGGCACAAGTAAGTGGAAGTAATGCCAGACTCAGCTCGAGGCCCCGTGTTCGCCAAACACGTACTTACTAGATGTAAGTCTCCTGGGGAGTTCTCCTGACATCTTACCGTATTTGACCTGTATGATGGATGATTGTGATGTGGATTTCAGAGATGTCACAGGAAAACATTTTTTTCAAATTTATTGAAACGTTTCGGTCTTTTTTCTCTTTTTTTGAATTCTTCTTGGCTTATTAGGTTGTTTCTATTACTTTCTTTGGAGAATGATTTTCTCAGCTTGAGTTAAAAGATTTGTGTTTTTTGTTGATAATTGAGAACATTGTTTTTGAAACTTGCAAGTTTGTTCATTGATTTACGTGAACTAAGTCTATTGAAATTGACTCCTTTAATGTTTTGTATTGTTCTCCGAAGTCATAATAAATTTAACATTATAAATTTATTGTCAAAAAAACAGTACAAACTGCGTTTGACCACGTGGAGGAAAAAAAACTAATTTACTCTCCGGAAGCAAGCAAGGGACCATCCCATCAATTCCGATCAAGGNAAAAGTTCCTAGATAAGATAAAAAGTTAGCTGCGAGTTATAATACATATATAATGTCAATATGTTTGTAATTTAACGCAAATATGTTTGTAAATTTACATGTACAAGTTATTATCAAACTATAGATTATTCTGAGTGTAGTGTTTAAAAATCATAAGAGTTGAAGAAACACTAAATTCACGTTTTATTGTTACAATAAACACGCCCGTAGACAAAGCCTAGAGAACCTGTATAATAAATGCGCCTCTACCCGAAGGAAAACCGGGTTAAAAACCCGGGCCAGGATGGGAATGCACTTAGAATGAGTGAATACAACTCGATAGTATTCATTTCAATGTCCAAAATTCAAGAAATACTTATCGAGGAGTTTCAACAATGTGTAATCATTACTACGAATTTTAAAAGGTTGATTAAATGACGCGAGGTGGGTGATGAGTGGTGGGTAATACATAATTATTTTCTAACTTTTCTTATCGCATTAATGTTTATCACCTCTGTTATCTCAGGTTCCCCTCTGTACGACCGAATATACTCCAGATCGTACGATGGACGCGTCGTGAACGGAACAGATGCTGAGGAGGAGCAATATCCCTTCCAAGTCTCTCTGCAGTATGGAAATCGCCACTTCTGCGGGGGTAGCATCATCGCCAAAGAGTGGGTGTTGACGGCGGCGCACTGCTTCGATCCGTAAGTACTCCACAGACGAGCAAAGCGAAACCAACGATGAGAAATCACACTCAAGGAAGATGCAAAATTAGGCATTCAGAAAAAGAAATAGTATTTCGCTTACTTACTTGATTTTTAATGACTACACGTTAGGACTCTCCGCAGAAGAAACGAGACATATAATTTTTACCACACACAATTTATTATTTCATTACGATCACAAACTACAAAGATTGATCTAAGAGGATGCAATCAGACGGATATTGATCCTTTCGATAATGATATTCTTTATATGTCATTCCACGCAAACTAACTTTATAAAAAATTTGAAGTTTTATTGATGATCAGTGACCCGAAAGAGAAGCATATTAATATCGGATGTCGTATGCATAAATTGTGCGATTTTTATATATCGCCTCAACAAATTCGAAAGTTTACATAACAGGGAGAAAAACAATGATATTTGGATTTGAAATTAATTACCGTTCGCCCACATTGCATTACTTTTGCTGATAATTTCGAATGAAATTGGAAGAATAGACATGAAATCGCCTATCGCTTTGGTTTTACTCATTGTAATAACTCTTTGAAAAGCAAAAAAGTAACAATTATTTGTAGAAGATTCAATTACTAATTTTCTTTTCTCGAGATTCCTTTAAACCGTGGGATGTACAGGATATATCCAAAAGTTAAGAGTTACTTTATTTTATGTTAGGCATTCCTCCCTAGCTTTTGAAACGTCGACGAAGATGACGATATTCTTGCGCGAAAAAAATCACAAACATTAATAATACTGGAATGAAGAAAATACCTCGTCGTCACCGTCAATAACAAGAAAATTGTTCAGAACTGACAGCGAGTAAACAAATCTGACTCATCGGAGTTCAAAAATTTGTTATAACTTTAAAAATTAAAAAAACTCGCAAAGTTTCGTGTCGTGTTTAGCGACACAATAAGGTGGCAAATACATTAGGAAGATCGTTTCGACTCGCTACATAAGGAAGGGAACGGAAGGTGCGCCCCGTCACGGAAATTACACGTCAGCAGTTGCCACAAAACTTCATAGAGTTAACATGAACGTGTTGTAGTACCAACAAAAATGTTACGTGTGTGCCAAATCAATTTCAATATCAATGTTACATAAATTATTAAAGTATGAAAATACAAAGGTATAGAATTGAATGATTAATGAGTATAACAAAACATAGACCATAATGTAAGACGTGAATATAAAAATATGAACCTACATATAAAATGATATAACACAAATATGCCAAAGAACATAATTTTTCAGGACAAAGTTTTATATATATATGAGGTTTTTTACATCAATTTGTAAGTTTAATGTATTTAGTTGATGTTATTTTTAATTCCTATGTGTAAGATTTTTAAACGCCGTTGAGTAAAACATTATTGTTATCGATGTGAATAGTAATGTTTGCAGACAAGTATGTTTTTTTTCGATATTTTATTCAACTTCAAATATCATTTATTTCTTTATTCTATTATTGGAGACGTTAAAAACTATATTGGTATTTTTTTTTATTTGTCTATTTCTTGTCGTGTCTACATCAGTATTGGTATCAACAATAATATTGCATATATGTCTATAAATTGCTGAACTTCTTTATGTTCCTAACTACTCGAAAGACTACATATTTATTTTTTCAGGGCCATGCAGTTGGGTCTTCTCGGTGTACATGCAGGAACCGCTGATATAAAATATACAAACAAAACTGCGAAAGGTATTTTGAAAAACGTCGTGGGGGTTGCAATTCATAAAGAGTACATGCCTTATAATGGACATTACAATGACATCGCTATCATGAAGGTAATATAATCATTAAATATTTGAAAATTAATCATTTAGTTATTAAGATTAAAACTTTTTTGAGGTGATTCAAGTTTATTAAATATTGTCCATTTCATAAGAATTAAAGTAAATGTATTGCAAATAAAATTAAAAATCAGCACTTTACTAAATTCTGTACATTCTTTCCCACAGTTTGTACATTGGTTTTATCAACAAAGAAAACAAATGACGAGATCNATTCAACACAAAACATTTTTTTTTCAGATAACCCCTCCTTTTGAATGGACTGATACAGTGAAACCTGTGAAATTGCCTCGATTGTTTGAAGATGCTGTGGAATATACACCCGCCACTGTTATTGGTTGGGGAATGAACTACGTAAGAATGCTTTATTCGTATAGTCTTACTTATTGTATAAATGTTCTTCGAATTTAAACGTTTGGTGTGGTGAAATAAGTGTGGTATGGACAGGGGTGAGTAGAGGAGTAATTCTGTGTAAGCAGAATTTAAAGTGTATAGTAATGCATTTATTGACTAGACCAAGAATACTTATTTCCAACGGTATACAAGTAAGTTCATCTGTCTGTTGCAGCGGATGGCGTCAGTAGCAGACAATTTCACTTCCATTTCACTAATATAGTTTTAACTTACCATTTCACTAAACAATCACCAATTTCATTACGTCATATTGTAATCACCTCTTCAAAATACTGAATTTCTCCTCAATTGATGTGTATTTTGTGATTTATCATTTTTCCCGGCACGTAAGAATTTTACCTCTCGCTTGTTTCAGACCGGAAGTCCTATCATGACTAAGCTTCAGACTGTCGATATTGAGGTTGTGTCAGATGCCGACTGCTTTGAGGCGTACGGAGGTGATATTCATCCCACAAATATCTGCGCTGGCACGCCGGAGGGAGGACAGAATGCCTGCATTGTAAGTTAAAAGTTAGAATCTGATACTATCGCTGTTGAGACATACAAGTCATATGTTTGTATTTATACTTGAAATAGAAAACCTTCCCAATTTTTATCTTGATGACGGTATGTGAATTTTTTTTTTTTCAATTTATGCTTTATGAATTCCCACATAAGAAAAATAGATAAACGTAGTTAAATCAATGATGTTGTTACATATTCAATATCTGAACATGTGTGAATTCATATACACGGTCAAAGAATATAATAAATGAAAAGAGTTTATGTGAATCAGATTTTAGTCGCGTGAAGTTGATTTATCTACGCAAACTCTTGATTTTTGAAAAGGCCTCGCATATTAGAGGAACATAAATCAGATAACGGTTTTTAATCTAGCTATGTTGTGCGGAAAGTAAACAACGATTTGGGTATAAGTAATAAGCGACTCGAGAAATCTTTACGAAGCATTATTTACAACGTATTCTTTATTTACAATGTAACAAGAATTCAACATGTCTTTCAAGGTAGTTGCCTTAGAGATCAAGGCTCTTATTAAAAGAGAAACAAGTTTCTCAATACCACTTGTGTACTCTTCTGACGACAATGAATTGTGCCAGGACGTTACTGTTTTAAGGTCCTCATGCTTTACGATCTGTTTTCCTCCACAAAATTGTTCTTAATTTTGAGAAGTGGTGAATATTACTTGGTGCCTGATTAGGGATGTAAGGAGGAGGTTAAAAATGTTCCACTGCATACATCGAAGTTCCCGCTGTGTTTGAGACAGGGCGTTGTCATGGGTCAGTAACACTTCTGCAGACAACATTCCATGTCTCTTGTTTTGGATGGCGCACCTTAGATATTGTGGAGTCTCACAATGGACTGTTGAGTCTTTATTTTCACCTCCAAGCTTGAATTTCACATGCCACCAACTTTTTATTTTTTTAAAATTGTAGTATTTGTAAATGGAAAATTATATTATCTACATGGAGCGATTGGAGGTAGGAGTTGGGTGGTAGGCTATTGTTACTAAATGGACCGCTTAGCTGGGTTTACCAACAACTTGGTCCACGTTGAGGGGTTAGTAGGAGTTGTCAGTAATAGTAAGAGTTATTGATACTAGAGGAAGGAAGGTAGGCTTTTCAGTAGTCACAGCTATGAGTACTAGGACATTTATTTGAAATTCTTTTATGACCCCACCAGGAACCGGGGGTGACTCGGCGATGAGCTACCACGTGAGTCACGGAGGCAGAAGATTACACAGAGGCAGTTTTAAGAACCTTGTTCTTCTTTACAATAAATGCGTCAACCGATTACATTGTACAATAGATGAAAGTCCTATAACTCTTTAAATCAAATTTTGTAAATATAGTTTAGTTGTTGTTTTTTACTAACAACCAATCGCTCTGTACTTTCTGAAATATCCTCGCTTGAAGCCACAATCAGGAATAACATGTAATTATCTAGTATTACTGATGATAAAACACGCTTATGAAATACACTTGTCTGTTTTTCATTAGACTTATTTAGTATGGCTGGAATGCTGTTCGTTATTCCTTTTTTGCTATGTCTAGAATAAATTATTCATTTTGTTGTATTTATAGAATGAATTTTTTATTTTGTGCTTCTGATAGATTAGATTTATAGATATAAATTTTTCTCAGTTATTTGATGAGTCGTTTATAATTAGACTGAAGATATGTTGTTTCTTTTTGTCACGAATGACCAGTGTGTGAAACGCTTCCCGATGCATGTATGTCACGTTTGAAATGGGAAACAATTTTATAAAACGAGTTTCTCAATGCAGGGAGATTCTGGTGGACCCCTCCTGTCAGAAGATAAGCAAGTTGGTATTGTTTCGTGGTCTGTTATCCCTTGTGCTAAGAAAGGCTTCCCAGTTGTGTATACACAAGTATCACATTATATTCCGTGGATCCATGAAGTAACAGGAATAGGAAAGGAGACGGATAAAGAAGAAGAAGAGGAGCAAACTGAGAATGAAGAAAAACAGGAAGCTACTACAGAAAAGAATGAGTAATAGATATTCAAAAATTCTAGTTACCGATTTTATTAATTTTATTTATTTATTTGTGTATTTATTTATATATTTGTTTATTTATTTATTTTGTGGATAGTATTCATTATCGTATAATTTTTCATTTGCATACCCACATTGTTACTCATACTCCAGTAGTAAACTGATCACAAAACCGATTGTAAAAGAAAATATATTGTCAATTCACGTAATGACAAAAATTGCGTAATAGATGTATAATTTTAAATGAAAGAATAATAAACTATCAAAAACATATTCCATCACTATGTCTTATTTCTGAATGGTAACGTCAAATAAATATACATTTTTACTTATGTTAAAATATACATAACTACGATTTTTTCTGGTCTTGTGCGGAATCATATGCATCCATCTTACCATGTTTTTTATTTTTTGATTTTAGTATTTTTAATTTAAAAGAATTTCGTTTTCAGTGGAGGAGAAAGATATGTTCTGCAACAAATCACAAGTTGCTTTCCCATGTTTGTCTCAATATTCATAAGTATCCATCCATGGACTCACATCTGTAGACAATGTACTACCTATAGCCATCCATGTAAATGTGCAAAAAAATTCAATATGGCTGCCCACTGTAGTGAAAAGCATAATGTCATCTCGACAAAATAAACCTGAAACTCAGGGCAATTGCCATCTCGGAGACCGCTCTGCGTTTTCGTAATCAGTTTATGTTCTCTAAGGTCAGGTAACTTTCGTATCTAAAGTAAATGTACAGGAATTGATAGAGCTAAGATGTCAGAGACTAATCTGAGAAATATATAAAGCTGGCAACAAAGTCACAGAAAAAATTCTTCGAAATTGCTAGAAATATAGTGCAAACTATTTAGTGAATGGCGTGACTGCGAGATTGGTGCGTTGCAACAATTTCTAATAGGTATGTTGGCAACGCAGTCCATCCTTTCATGGTAGTTCATGGGTACCAATATAAATGCTGCTAATGATAAATAAACTCCATGCTTTCCCGATAAGGTTAATATTTGTTAGGATTGCCTGTAACCTCCCATGAATCGTGGTATAGCTTTAAATAGTTTATGACGAATAATGTGCTTTGGAGTAAAGATTTATCACACGTCCACTTTCGTAGCTCGCGGACGAAGTGACCAGTCGAGAACCTTCTCTTTCTCTCCCTTATATTTCTCACTCACTTATCCCTTAACTCACGACTCCACCCGTCATGACTCTGGAGAGCATCTTTTCCTTTCATTACTCAGAAAGTGGATTCCCTCGAAAAACATTGTTCGTTCCTCGCGACCAAACATCACTTCTCTCCTCCACTGTTCGCGATTGCTCCTCGCCATCAACCCTTGCGTCAGAGAAAGCTTAGGTGCGAATTTATAAGGGCATCACCTGTGACGTCACCGAAGTTCCTATTCTATTGGTCTGCCATTGAGGGAGGTTTCATGTCCCAACCAATACTCCTTTGCAGATGGAGGCACAGAAATGAATAAGTCCTTTGAAACGTTGATGTGACAAAGAATGCTCCAGTTTCCTGACAGTAACTTAACTTCCCCTGTAAATACACCTCATAAATTGTTTGGTTTCCTACTTTTGTTTTGGCGAGTTCTTAAAAGATGTAGAAAGCTCGTGAAATCCGGACCTCTCTAAAAATAGTTACGTTTCTTTTAGTGGTAAATTTTTGACTTTATATTATGGCAACAAATGAGCATAAATCGTGCAGACAATGTTTTGTATTAGAGGTAGAGATACATTGTTTTGTATCCAGTCAAATAATGACACTAATTTTGCTCGTATATAACTTAACAGAGCAAAAAAAGACCCATATAAATGAAGTAAAAATCAAACTGTTCCAGAACAGGTTCTCAGGTGAATCGTCACAAGGAGATGTGGCCAGCTCTAACTCCGACTAAATAACCCCGGTACTTATTTCAAAGAAGGCTCAGTCCATCTTCTAATCTGTGTGGACGTTGAGGTCAAGGGATCTCATACATCGCTGAGGATCTAACCCCGGTCGCCCGGTCACTACCCACAGATCTCCTTGACTTTCATGAATTAACTTCGCAGTGGTCGGACAGCGATCTTTAACACTTACGGTCAGGTGGGGTATACTATCACCCTATAAGAAACTACATTTCTTTGCGGAACGTGTACAAATAAGTTAAACTTTTTGGATATTACTCTCATCTGCGATACAAATTTTTTCATTTCACGTCGTTTTATGCAAAATTTATTAGTAATAATAATGTAAAACTGTACTCATCTGAATGATGTAATAAAGAGGCATTTTGTGGCAGAGATTTAATTACAAAACTTACTACGTTCATTTGTTTTTTAGTTACTTTAAGTTTAATTAGCATTTAAACAATGTCAAAACCAATAGCCAGTAAAATTATATTCAACATCATTAATATTTACTCCTAAACTTGACACATATTTTTCACAAATAAGAAACCCAACATAAATATTATTTACACAAAAATTAATATTTTTCACGAAAAGGAAACAAGATAGTTATTTATTTCTAGATTTCAGGTGGGTATCTGGTTTATTGTTCCTAAATCAAAAATTAACATAAACTATGAATTTATGTTATTATACATTTCATATTCTCAATTAACACATATAACTTGCTACATCGTAAAAGCACGTTTTTAAACTTGTATTTGGACTTAAAGTTTTTTTTGTCAGGAAATTAGGGTCAAATCCACAATATATTTTTAACAGATAAGTGGTTAAAATCACTACAGTTATACTGTTAATCAATTTTGTTTACGGTTAGCCATGAGCGTCTAATCTTCAAAATTCATTGATGTTAAATAAAAAATAAAAAATTACATAACTCTTTTAGAAGTTCAATTGCTTTAATTAAAGATGAGAATCTCTTTGAGATTGGTTTGCTTATTCAAGTCATATTGCGGAAACGTTTGAATAAGCAATTTGACTATTTATCATTGGTTCTCATCTTATTGTGTAATTTACTAACAAGTGCATTTTTTTAAAACAAAAAATACGAATTATGTAATAAATAATTTATCATTATGACTTCTAATGAATCATTCAGAAATCGGAATTTAAGTTTTCTTACAAAGATTTAACTCTGAGATGTGTCTTATTCTCAGGTGATTAGAAATCACACGTATACATGTGAGTTAGAATTCAAATAATGATAAATAATAATAATAAGCCCAGTTGTAAATATATAGATAATTTTGAAAATATCTCTTGAGTTAAGTCATGAGTTTCTATGTGGTATTGCGTTTAATCTCTATTTTTCAGATGTTATGACCATTCAAATGTAATAAGACTTGTTGAACGGTGAGAAATTTCAGTTAAGAATGAGATGTCGTTAAATGTTTTGAATCTTTGAACGAATAATAAAACCCAAATGTTGAATTAATATCATAGTTCATATTACTTTAAATAAGTGAGTAAATTTATTTTGTCAACTTAATATCAATTATTCACTAAGTATTGTTGCGAAACAGAAAATTTACCAAGTATGTGGCATTGAGGAGTCAAGGATCTAAATTTATTTTCTATCGTCATAAAAATGCGTTTATTTACCTAGTTAATTTTCTGACATAGGAAGCAATACATTAATTCATAAAGTATCGTGTACTAAATAAAAATAAATTTCTGCCTTATTTTAGGCTTACCCTGGGTTTTAAAAGTGTTAAACCTAGAGTTACAGTGAGGTAGTTGAATATTTAACATAAAATTATGATATCAAAATATTGAACAAGTTCTTTCAAGGTTTATTTCAAGTGTTTCTTTTTTTTCTAAGAATTCTAAATTAGGTTGTAGTAAAAGTGATCTAGTTGGAATCAGTAATCCTGTTTTACACAAAAGTTTAATTTATGTATACTACAAGGGGTTTTAAAAGAGTGTAGTCTAGTTCCACATTAAATGTTTGTCTTGAGATTGCTACTTTAGTGTATCATTAGTTTACTTTACTATGAGGATGCTTGATTCAGCAATAACTTCATAATTTTTTATTTCTTCAGTTCAAGATCTTTTCACAAGGACATCAAATGATATTGTCCTCCATGTGATCATATGCAGTTTGTAACTACTTTTTTGACAAATTTATTATTACCTAGGAGAAAGTAATATTGAAAAATATTCCCAACACGAAGTTCTTGCGAAGAATTGTCGTTACAAAGAATTACGAGTTCACCCTCTTTGGGCAGAGAATAGCTGTGCAGAGGGGATATTATCGCCCGCAAGCGAGATACAAAGAGCGATCAGAGAACGCGCATATTCCACACCATCTACAGGGGGCTCTGTTTCTGACATCAAGACGCTATCCATTGTTTTTATGTCTGTTTGCAGAGAGAGAGAGAGAGGAACATCCAGTTGTGAGGGCGAGGTAAGTCACATGGGATTGGGGTTATTATGGAGGTAAAACCAACTATCCACGTGATATCAGCACAGTTACGCAAGAAAAACCGCGAAGAATGTGAAGGGGTTATCCGTGAAATACATTCGTCGAAATGGACAATGTTACCCCCAGCTCTCCCCTTTCGTAACATGTACAAAGAGGAACTCCCTCCCCTCAGTAAACGTCTCAAATTTATCAAGTATCCCCGGCACTAGTTTTGAGGAAAAATTAAGATACAAAATTTTTGTAATTTGTTGAAACATTTTGTTCAGACATTTTTGATAAGTTCTCATTAAACAAGTGAGTCGAATCTTTTAAGGCAATATATTCAATCATTTACTAAATGAATCATCTCTGGAGAACAATCTCTTTCGTCAATTGAAGTGATTTATCTTGATTGTTGATAAGCTAAGGAAATTTTCCTTTCAAGCCATAGGTTGATTCAAACATTTTGCCATACACTTAAAAAAAATAGAAGAATTATTCATCATCATATAATTTACTGAGTTAATTACAAGTTCCTACGCCGACTACATTGGAGTGTTAATGCTGTATCACGCAAGAGTTGGGCGAAGCCAAAACTTCCTCGTCTCGTCACGAGACGTCACTCCTGATCGAGTTAACAGAATGTCACATCGATTTATCGAATCAAATTGGCAACAGCGCACTAGTTTAAAACTATATAAACCACATGGCCTCTTCTCTTCTCTACTTTTACGCTACTTCTACACGAGATTCAGTGCTAATACACGACTACTATGATTACTACCACTAATGAGAGGATAAACTTCTGATCTCGCCTCTTATCGCAGTTCAAACTCTTTACTGTCGGCGCCAAACCGACTTATATTTTCTCTTGTTGAACCCTTCACAATAGGGATTATTACGTTCGAACACATCGCATCGCTACTTTTATTCTCGTCGCCAAGCCTACATTTTCTCGCAAGATCGAGCTTTAAAATTGCACCTCAGAAGATACGTGCAACCAGAGATTTACTACTCATCAATTTTCTTTGTCAACACGTCAGCCATCCGGTCAACTCTACAACAGCTTCAACCAACTGGTTTCCAGGATCTTCTCTCCATATCATCTCTAGGAAATCAGTATTGTATTATTATTTCTCATCATATCATAGCATGTCATTAAATCATTTTAACCTTGTTAACAATTAACTTTTATCTCACTCCCTCACTCACCATCACTTTGCATTTTTTCTAATCATTTTGTTCTTGTGCAGGTAAGATTGAACTTGTCTGTACACATTTGTTATATTTAAACATTAATTTTTTAAAGGTGGTTTGAAAATATGGCAATATTTTATTTTATTTACTTTAATATATCCAACGTTTAACACGGATTTGTAAATGGTGATTCAAAACATTGCCATCGTTTTGAGTTTTTAAAAATAAGATAGTTTATCACTCAAATGTTGATCTATAGAGACTGTAAGAGTTGGTCTTTTTCGATATTCAACTCTAAATTAAGGCAATCTGGATCCACAACGACCCCCCTCTCCACAGCGTATTAATGAGGAGGACGTACAATCATAAGCTCACCAAGAATATAAAAAAGGTTTCACAAGTTGAAAAATGGTATTGAACCTACTCTACAACTTTATTCCCCAGAAGTGGACTAATGTGGTATTACGTGCGTTTTGACTAAAGTCAAGTTGCCAACTATTCACGAAACCTGGAAATATTCACCAAAGTGGTTCTTATTAATTGTAATTCCGTGCATTTTCTACATTTTCTACGCTTGAGATAATTTCTGGCAATTCTCTCTGCCTTCTTCGTATGTTGTCAAATTATATTTGGTTGTTGTAATTTTTGTGATATTGACATATAATAATTCAAAACTCCATCAACGTACAAATCTGTGAGTCCTCCCCCCCCCTCCCTCATGTCATACTTTCTTGCATGATTGTGTTGTGTCTTATGGCTCATATTAATTTAGTTTTATGTGTACTCAACATTGGCACGTTTGTGTACATAAATTCTGTAGCCCCATCCCGGCCCGGGTTTTTCTCCGGTTTTCCTTCGAGTAGAGGCGGATTTATTATACAG
>NNCF01127592.1:457341-468700 GCA_002313205.1 Laupala kohalensis | reverse complement strand
CCCTTGATCGGAATTGATGGATTGGTCCCTTGCTTGCTTCCGGAGAGTAAATTAGTTTATTGTCCTCCACGTGGTCATACGCAGTTTGTACTGTTTTTTGACAATAAATTTATTATTATTATTACTCAACTAACGCTCGATGTGACTCATCTCCCCTCTCAAAGAGAAAGTGTTTTATGGATGAGCTCTAATAGGAGATCTGGATGCGAAACGTAACTATCGGAACTGTCGAAAGGAGATGATAAGATTGTCAAAGAATAAGATGTTTCAGATACAACGGAAATTGAGAAAATGAAGCAAACGTTCTACAATATTAATACTATGTGGTAGGTAAAATATTTGACATGTGTAAGTTGAAAGTGAGTCAAAGTGAAAGTGAACGTCTGAAAACCCGTCACTGAACCTACCTTGTTATACAAACTAATTTTATAATTGATAAAATTAAAATGAAACTTTTTAAATGTAACAAAGCAACAAATTGTTTCATTTTATAGGTTTTAAACTACTATTTAAAATTTGTATCGATTTCTGGCTGTAGTTTACTAAAATTTCAGAGATTTAAAAGACAAGGAAAATTATTTATTTTCGAAACTGAATTCTCTTCTCGTAATACATAATGCATTTCATCCAAGTATTATATGTACTATATATTGCTTAAATGGCCAGTGAGGAGGAGTGTTTTTAAAAAACTATCACCACACATATTTGCATCATTGTTCCAAAGGTTAGACTTTAAGAAGATTAAATAATAATAAATTAAGTGTCAAAACGCAGTGACAAACTTCACATAACCACGTGGAAGACAATAAATTTCCAGAATCTAACAAGAGATTAGCCAATCAATTTCGATCAATGACTCTAAGGCCGGTATTACACGGTCATGTTTCTATGTCATATTTATGATCAAAGACATGATGAAAGATATGATCTCCATGAGAACGTATGTCATAACTATATGATCATAGTTGAACTATGATCAAAGCTTTTTGATCATAGATATTTGACATAGTAATGTGAACATGGAATACCGACCTAAGGCAGGGGTGGATTTGTCATTTCTGTCACCCGAGGCAAAATCATGGCAGGAGTCTTACTAAAATAGGAATAAAAATAGTACGCCACTTGCTATAATATCAATAACATTTATTGAAAAGAATGCAAAGATTTAATTCTCTAGTGCCAGACTACCTTAATGTACAAATGAAACTATTGGCAAACTGTTCTGAAGTGCGAGTACTTGCATTGTATATTGAAGAATGATAAATGGGTAAATGTTTCCACGTCAACTGAGCCCAGACAATACACTTTCTGCTAACAGAAAATCTTTCTCGGGACTTACACATGCCTACAACGGGAGTGGACATGGATAGAATTACTTTACGGATGAACACGCCGACACCTTCAGACAGATAACTCATCGATACAATTCCAATTCGAGATAACAAAAAAACTAAAATATACTCATTTTAATGTAATTTGTAGGTTCATGCACCTCACAATATGTTTCAACTCACTAACTTTCGTAACGTATAAAATCAAGCAGAAAAGTGAATTATTACGTAACGAAGATTATTAGGTTATTTAAGTCTCTCAATTTCTTCCCTTACCCTTAAGCAAACATATTGGTTTTTGAGTCAACCAAAATTGACGATAATTGTAAGAAGAATATTCTCCAATACAAAATAGACTGCAACAAACATACATAAGCGTATAGATCGTCTGTAATAATAAAGAACAAGTGTATTTCTACACAGTCATTCTAAACATTATTTTCAGAATAATCTAAATTTTATAATAATTCGGAATTGAGGATTGCTTTGTGTTTTATGAAATACACATTTGTTGGTATACTGTTAATATTATAACATGTACCGAATTTCTTTTTTCTTAGGTGCTAAAATGTTAAATCCGCCTCTGCTTTAGGACTCTTGATCTGATTTAATNCGCAGTGCGAAAGTTTTCAGCGAATTTGCGTTTTCAGAAAGTACCGTTGCAGTTCCACGTTGATGCTTATTTTTCGAACTATTTACCAAGATTTTTTCGTGGTGTATTCTCAGTTTAGAAGTATATTTCTTCTCGCGTATTCAAAATAACTAAAACGCATCCATTTATTTTAATTGTTATTTGATTTATTTAGGTCACTGAGAATGGTTATGTTAAATTGCAAAAATTATTATTACCAAATTATTATTACGTAATTTTCTATAGTTATTACGCTCAAAAATGATATTTGTAGTGACCACAACTTAAAAATGTGCTTGAAAGACTGAAGAACTGGACGGAGTAATTTAATAAGCTCCACACTTCGTATGTTGTTGAAAAGAAAATTTGATTGAACCTTAATGAAAAGTAATTAACAGCTAAATCACAAGCTAAAGTTAATTCATACTTATTCCAGTAAGATGTTAAACAATCTGAAAAAAACTAAAGAGTACAAGTCATTGAAGCGTATGAGATATCTCTGTATGTTGCAACACCCCTTATACAAGCGCTTCTTTGGCCACAGAAGAACTCCGTTTGTTGGTATCGATCTCGTGACCCGTATCTGCGACAGGGTGTGGAACCAAGGTAACTAATATATTAAAACAACAGCAGACGTGCTGCAATCCGGTGGTGAGGTCGTGGTGGGTCAACGATGGGTAACAGCTGTGCCTGCGGCGAGACGCGGCGGTGCGCGTGTGGTGACGCGGTGGAGGAGGGGTGGAAAGCCGCAGGAGATATAGCGGAATGCCCCTCGCGCGTTTCGTCATCGATCGTGAAACACAGCATCACGGATTCCTGGGCCACCACTACTGCCCTCGTTACCCTCCTCTGTTGTAGTTACATGCGAGTCGCCAATTTATGTCACTCCCTTCTAGAATTAGTCATTGGGATGCAAAGATATAAGAATAAACTTCTTAACCATTTGGATAATACAATGAATATTATTTATTTTATTTAATGTCTTTTGGCAAAAGAAGGTTCAAGTCATGAAGTCTACTCTCCCACCGAACCGTCGGACTTGGGAACGAAAATTGAGAAGGAGAGATGTTGGGTTGCCGGAGAACTGGTACCGAACCGATATTTGACCGGTGAGGGTAACCCCAGCAGAAAACTTCACCTAATTCGACTGTGCAGAGTTTGAACCTTTGCTCAGCGGGTTCATGGAAGCGAAGACCACCGCTGTCGGGAATCAACGTATAAATAGTATGAAAGCAACCCAGCAACTATAAAATGCATAAATAGGTCGCAAGAAGTAAGTCCTTTTAAAATTCATTTAGTGGATACAAAATTAGGGGTATCCATTCTAAAGGTTTAACATGGTGGCGTAAGGGATAAGAGTGTGCAGTCCCACAGATAGATATATACTTCCGTGTCATGGATGTTAGTGAACACTATCTCATGCTTCATTTTTCTCCTTCAATCACCATTATACTGTAGAAATAGGTGGATCATTCTGAATAAACCGTATTGCAACACTTCTAAAAAATAACTAACAATCATGAAAAAGTAATTTGGCTGAGTTTATTATTGATGCCACGCAACCACAAATCGAACAATAATTAAATCTTGACATCTCTACACTAACAACCTTTATACCTACTGTGCCGACGGTTTATCTGCACTTATGGCCTTGAGCGGCCATTGGTCGAGAGGTTCAGTTGTTCATTACGAGCATTAAGAATATTATTTCGAGAATATTCTAAGTTGGAATATTCTATTTACAAGACACTCAGGTGTCGATGCGCTGCTTAAGTCGCATCTGAGGAGATGACCTGACATTAATGAACGGAATATTTGATGTAGTGAACTACTTACGATCGAACAATCTGATCTTACGGTGAGCGGCCAAATCGAAATTTATGAGAGCCGATGAGGCAGCTACTACATCATCAAGTGGTGCTTTGATATGGTTTTGATCGTCATCCTCCATACGGTGAGGGAATCGAGCTGGAATGCTCCGCAGCTAATTGGGGTAAGCGTTGATTCGGACTGGGCTGAAGCAACGAGACGTGGTCGTGGCATCTACGCCTTCCGAGGAGAACAACGACATCCCATGACGGATTAGTGCTGTATGTAGCCATCATTTTCAAAGGTAATTTCCAGAAGGGCCAATTACTGTACCTTTCTCGTTTCCTCATGTGCAAGCGAAATCTCCTCATCGAGGGCCAAAGACTCTTGTGACAAATTGTGTCATTTCTTGTGGTAGTTATAACTGAAGAAAAGTTGATTATAAACAGTGATTTCTCCAGTACGATGAACTTTGGTAAGAAGATGACAAATCTGAGTAATTTTCCAACGAACTCAGTCCTTGCAAACTGATCATTGTCGTGAAATTGTAATATTTTTCTAGTAGTTAGTACTTGTATCTTTAGAGGGAAATGGAAGTGGGAAATTGTGCCGTGTCGTCATATTGTATTTGTATGATGAATAAAATGATTAAACCAATGTTTATAAAAGCTGTGTTTCTTCCACGTAGACAATGGACCGAACCCCGATCCAAATTTGTATCCCTTTATAATAGAAGGACATCAATGTATCCCTTGGCGAGTGGGCTAGGTAAGTGCACGTTTTAGAATGCCCCAATTTGTTATATATAGAGAGAGAGAGACTTTGTGCGATTCATATTCCACATTGAAGTTAGGTATACGAAATAAATTTTATTTTATCTAGATAAGAAGTTAAAAAGGGCAAAAGAATATCAAGGAGGAAAACATAGTGTCTCTACCTGAAATGTCTGACAAAGCTTTATCGGTCGCGTATCTGGAATATTGAATGCTTAAATCTTTCTCGACCACGTATGAAAGATTAAATACTACACAATTTTTTAGCACTTATTATGGCAGCTACGTGGCCCAAGGAGCGTTGGACATTAAGCAATTTCGAGATTCGGTATGTTTTTTCCTCATTGTTTTATGAAAACTCAAAGAACACCTCATCGCCTAAAGAGACGCGGAAATGTACGTAGTAGCTTCCGACTTGCGTGCGCTCATATCGCAGCCGCCTCCCATTATGGTGACGTCACAGTGACAGAATCGCGTAAATCTCCGTTCGAGAGTAAAAATGTCGAAGAGCTTCCTGCCTCTTCTAAACCGTTCTGTGCAAGTCACCATCAAATTGTATTGAATTGCATAGCACACGAAGATACAACCATTCATCTATAAACCAGACGCGACAATCTTTTCTTTTTTTTTTCCAAGATTTGAACTTTCATAGAAAATAAATTTTTCTTTCTGGAAGTGTACTTTATGGATGAGCTTAATGTTCTAAATGCCGATTAACTCTGCAGGGATCGCGAAGTAATTATCTTTGTTCCCCTCATTTTATCAAATAAACACAGTGTGTGTTCAGATTAATAAACTTTGATTTGTATTGTATCACCTCAATGGTTCTCTAGCCAAATTCCGTTTTCTTGGAATTCTGCAACAGAGATTCTTGTATGACACGCGTCATCCATTCAAATTTTTCAGTAAACATTGAAATATAGTTGCAAAGAGTATTTAAACCACCTATAGAAAAGGAGTTACTTAGGTGGTCATACATGTAAAAATATTACTTTAAGAAAAAAACGCTGTCATCCAGGCAACATCTGAGGCTCCATTCGGAAGTGTTTTTAATTCTATAACGATCTACTTATTGTTTAGGCTCTTATTGAGTATATTATGTTTATTAACATTAAAAAAATTAATTTATTCTTTTAAAGTGGATGCCCAGCTTCATCTGCGCGACCTCTGGCGTTAGATCCGTAACCTGTGCAGGATTAAACGAAATGTTCAAATTGTTGGTCTTCTAATAATTTTCTGTAAGAGACTCATCAGATTCCGTACTTCACACTTTCGTGACTGCGCATAAAGTATTCAATGAAATTTTGCCCACACTGTTTCAGAGAAAATGTGACCAAACAAGTTACGTATTAACGATACTTCACTTTAATTTTCTATTGTACCCCATAAGAAACTAGTGGAAAAAAACCATTTCACATACTTTCTCCTGGACGTTTCTTCATCTGCAGCATAGAGTGAGAAAAATATCGTAAAAGCGTTCCGTAAATGTAATTTCGTTGTAGACAGAAATTGATGTATTTTCGTATCTGCAGTGCGTTTGCTGTCCTTCTATATATTTTATCATTGTCATATCTTTCATTTCAGTTTACGAAGAGTGTATTCTACGTCTGTTTTGTCCATTTACACTCATTGCTAAATACTATTCAAGCTTCTTGAAGCAGAGTAAACTAATGTGTAGGTGTAGCAGACAAAATATAATTTCCTGCGTCAATCTTAAAATTTTAAGCGAAACACCGCAAATGCGGATGTAATGTATACCGATTGTACTTTACGTACAGAACATTTAAGCAAAATCGTTGAAGCCGTTTTTGAGAAATATTCGAAAAAGTACTTTGACCTTCATGTGAAATACTCTTTGTTTTAAAGTAAAAAAAATCAGATCACGTGCATCGACAACAAGTAAATTCTACCGTAAATACGAAATATAAATTAAATATATTCATCCATTTACTCAGAATCGCTGGGCACAGACGGATATACGGACAGACAGACGTAATGCCAAAATCACTTTTCCTGAAATGGGGATAACCAAAACGGATATTTCCGTCGAAATCTCTCTTTCGAATTTTTTCACGATTACAAAACTTCCTGTAGACTACGTACATAAGAAAGTAAAAACCCAACGGTGTAAGGTCTAAAGAACTCAAAAGTCAAACGTACGTTTACCATCTTGATTATGGTTTCGCAAGTAAATCGCTTAATCTACTGCCGTCAGTTGAAGAAACAATATTTCTTTTACCCAAAAGTTTAACCTAGTTAGTCGGAACACTAATTTCGTTTGACAGTTCAATGTGTTAATACAATTTTTGACACACTCACTATTTTAGAAGAATAGATATATCTATCAGTAAACACATGGAATATTCCATGTTCACATCTAAGCTCCAATCCTGCCATGACGTCGCTAACCTCGGCGCCGGAGGAGGTGAGAAAGCAAAGGGTTTGCATTGAAGGGCGACGTATCTAAATGGCGCACACGCGATAGCACTCCAGGGAGCAGTAAAAGGGAGCAGAAAACATTACCTTGCCATAATTACCTATTGTTATTGCAGGATCGTTATGCGTTCGGGAAATTATGTGTCGGACAATGTCTGCAATTAGCTCTTGTTTGTCGATACCCCTCCTTCTCTTTACATTTTATGCTCGCGAGATTTCCTGTTAACTGCATGGTCTCAAGTTTTCCACTTTTACGACCATCCTTATTCCCTGTTTCGTGTGATCGTAGTAATTGGATGTTTTTTTATCCCTCCCCTCCCTGGTTCAGTGTTTGAGTCAATACTGCCTATAACGTCTCGGTACTGAAATATCTCTTTCATTTTTAAAATTTTTATGGCTGACACAATAAGATACTCTTGCTGGTGAGACCTCGGTGAGTAGAAATTTCTTTCTTTTTAATTTGAGCTTTTGGGCTCGTCCATGTTTAAGTCATAAGGGTTCTTTAGTTGCAAAGTATTTTCACTCTTCAAGTTACTTGTATCAAATGATGAAAAACGTTCAGTTTAATATATTTAACTTATTTTGCTTTTTGGGTTCTTTTTATTAAGGCGAAATATTTAACTGAAGTATTTTTTTCTTAACTGTAAGTGATATTCTTAATAATGTAAAAATCAAGTGGATAGTATGACAACATATCCTTTATACAATACTAAAAGAATAGCTAAGTCTTGTCACATTAAAAAATTACTAAACAAATTACGGCAACAGGATCCTAATAATATTGAGCGTAATAGCATGCATTAAATGTAGAATAAGAAACTTATTAATTTAATAAACTGTGCTAAATTAAAGTATGAAAGTTCAGTAGTATGATTCTTAGGGAATAATTGCAAGAAAACATGCGAAAATGTACATGAAAAAATTGGCTCCAAAAATTAAAAAAACCTATAGGAGGGTGAAAAATTGCTGTTAGAAAAATATCAAATTAATTTAATAGTTTTTTCTGTACTATTAGTTCGCAACAGGCTAGTAAATGTAACTCTATAAATAGTAAATAAACGATCACAATATAAAAGATAATATATATTTTTCTTAGTCATTTTGAAGTTTTTACTATCACAGAATATCTTAAAAATAAATTAGATGGCGCATATCATATAAATACCTCAATATTAAAACTCGAAATTCAAATTTAGCTAAAATATTAGAAAGATAGATTAATAATGGGTAAAATTTTATTTTATGAATTTAACATCATAGCTAGTAGCCAAATTCGGTTTCTAAAATATATTTGGTCTGATGATGCAATAGAGTACATGACATTGGGTATAAGAGGGCTAGCACTTGATTTAATCAAAAGTTATTTAAAGAATAGAATTCATATGAAAATATAAGCAGCTTTGAATATCGAAGTATCGGTGTTCTCTAGTGATCCATATATGGTCCTCTACTGTTTCTAATCTGCACCTACGACTTGCTTGATAGTATATCAAACAGTATAATAATATTGTATGCCGATACACTATTATACTGTTCTCTGAGGATCTACTCATAATAATAAATTTTATAATAATAATAAATTTATTGTCAAAAAACAGTACAAACTGCGTATGACCACGTGGAGGACAAGCAAGGGACCATCCCATCAATTCCGATCAAGGGCCCTAAGGCAGAGGCGGATTCAAAATTTTTTTGAATAAGTTCCTAGATAAGATAAAAAGTTAGCTGCGAGTTATAATACATATATAATGTCAATATGTTTGTAATTTAACGCAAATAACTATGGATCCAAATCTACAGCAAGTATATTTTGTTATGTACTTAAGTTGTATTGTATTATATATTCCTATGTTGTTGGGATTAATCCCCGAGGAAGAGTTAATGAATATCGAAGCGTTGGCTTAGCACAAATAGGGTTTTATTGGCCGAAACGTGAAAGATCCTGAAGCTACTAGAAATGTCTCTTCAACATCCCAGCCAACCGACTAAGTGGGGAGATGCAATTAGGAGAGTAGCGCCCTCTCATGGCAGGAATTTAATCTAGTGATTGTCGAGCTGAAACAAGAGCTACGTTTCATATGTTCTCGATTACAGTTTTGGTATGTAACTGAATCAATTATGCTGTATGCAAACATTCGGCAATAGTGACGGAAGATAAAACGCATTAGTCGAAGCACCCACGGTTCCCGAGACCCAGTCCGAGTGCTTCAGAAATGTTTAGATTCCAAAACAAAACTCTGCATCGAATAACCAAAGCACCAACATGGTTTGTGCGCAATGACACTATTCATCGAGACCTAGGTATCCAACCATTCGCCAGCTGCATCACTTATCTCTACACAAAATTCTTCAAAAAACTTTCCTCAGCACCAAACATTTCCCCTATTACCCTAGTACACCATTGAATAGAGGATGAGTTTTTGAAAATCTGTATTTCAGTCGAGTTAAATTCTTTATTATGTGTTGGACGTAGCTCATCATCTACACCCAGGATTAAGAAAACCTACCCCCAAAAAACATGCCTGCGATTCTTCCACTCTTCATATCCCCAACTTCATGTAATTACCATAAACCTCATATTAAGTTAACTTTCATGTAAATAACATTAACCTTATATTAAGATTACTTTGGAGTCTCATACGCTAACCTGAGATTATTAAGTCACGCTGTATTTTTTGTTACCAATATTCTGTAACCACATATGTGAAGCCTTGGGGCTGATCTGTGAGATTGAAAGTAAAGAAATGTTTAGAATGTGGCGGCAGAAGGCATTTGCGATTTTCGTTGGTGAGATTATTTAGTCGTGTGAATAGAATACACAGCATTCAATGTGACTAAAGAGATGCAACACGCTCTATCTTTCAGGCGACGCGCGAATGTCGCGAGTAGAAATGAGAATCACTGAAGTGAATGACGGTGCGCGCACCTGCGGCAGCGACTGGTCACAGTTCGAGTTGAGAAGTTCACCAAAGCAGAAGTTCGAGGCTGTCTATGTTCAGTGTTTGATGTACCTTTTTGTTCCTTGTTAAGTGTGTGGGGTGACGAAAATGATCTAGATTGCTTTTTTTGTGGGGCTTTACGGCTCATGTCGACATCAAAAGTCATTGGAGCCCGAAAAACGTGTACAGGTAGGGAAAATGCAGTTACGCACTAGGGAGAGCCAACATGACTCTCCCCGCGTGTGGGACTCAACCATATACCCACTAAAAACCCTCCTGATCTACANTAGGACAAAAAATGAGAAGAATGGGGAAAATGAAAGATACCCTCTCCCTAATGGCGTCGGGATCGAAAAGAACAAGAGGTGACCAAGGAAGGTCAGGAAAGAGAAAGGAAGGAGCATGGCACAAGTAAGTGGAAGCAATGCCACACTCAGCTCGGGGCCCCGTGTTCGCCAAACACGTACTTACTAGATGTAAGTCCCCTGGGGGGTCTAGGTTGCTACCAGATCGTATTCGACAATGATAATTTAATCTGTGCCCTATCATTACCCTTTGGTTGTTCTCGGACTAATGAGGGGATGCACCCAATATTTTCTTCCTCGTTTTCTCTTCTTTTCTGATAACTCAAAAGTACAAAGCGACTTCATGAGATTTATTACTTTTCAATTACACAGAGTGTCTAAGGAAATTATTGTAATCGGTAGAAGAAAAAAAATGAGATCTCTTCGGTTCTTTGCAAATTGGCTCCAGAAGAGTCTATTTTCAAATTTTGGAGATGATATCCAATGTAGTATGTGTGTGTGTGCGTATGTTAAGAATTTTGTTCCCCCTATTACACACGAACAAATTGATGTATCGAAACCAAACTTGAGATGTGACTTTGAATGCGTTGTGGGAAGAGAAGAAGCCCTATTTCTGGACTCGGAAGCTCATTTCCTCCGACTTCCTTTACGAACCGCGGTTCCACTTCCGGTTTCTTAATATTAAAAATTTTGAAAATATACATCGGAGCATTTTGGTTGATCAGTTAATTTTGCGTACATATTGCTAAACCGCATTCCTGTAAGTCGCAACGTTTTTGAGATACAGTGAAAAATTGTCTCGGAAAAAATGAGGGGCTTTATTTCAATTTGCAAATAAGGTAATTCCAAAGAGTTCAATTTACAAAATAGTTCACGTAATCTTTATTTGAATTCGATATTATGGGTTTTTGGGTGTCATGTATTGTGATGATAAATATCTCGCATCTGATTGATCTAAGAAATATATTACCTTGTATAATTTCTTTAGTATATTATTATTTTTATTTTCAATTTTTTTGGTTTGATTTTTCTGTTTGGTAGCGTGTTTACATACGTTTTTGTTATAATAATAATAAATTTATTGTCAAAAACAGTACAAACTGCGTATGACCACGTGGAGGACAATAAACTAATT
>NNCF01127592.1:442330-452700 GCA_002313205.1 Laupala kohalensis | reverse complement strand
TGTGTGTTTGTAGATGTGTCATTTTTATATTATACTTTGAAAGGAGAACAGAGGAATGTCTGCATCTTATGTTTCTCTTGGTATCGTGAATCTTCCACACACGCGACCTCTACGCTCAAATTTAATGCTTTACAGTAGTTTCAATCGTTAAAAATAATATTATTGTAACCAATATATTTTAACACAGAATTCTTTACAAGATAGTTAAGGAGCGTTACGAAATAATATGAAGTAAATAAAACAAACAGTATCACCTATTTAATCGAAATAATTAATAAATACTATTAGTGTTTATTAACATAATTTTGAAATTTCAAATTGCAAATAAATTAATTTTATGTCGTAATTAAGTTTTATAGGAATATTTCTGGTCTGAAAAAACGAAAAAACAGAATTTGTGTATTAGAGATTCTTTTATATAAATGCTAGTAAAATATTTCTTTAACTTTTTATATTGGGTAAAATGAAGACAATCAAAAGATTGAGTAACATGTGAAAAAAAATCCCTTTCCCAATAGAATGCTTTAATGCCGTTCTGTAGTCCAGACATGAGAGAAACGTACATGAGAAACATATGTGCAATGGTTTTGCACCACTAGTTTACTTTCTCATATATGTAGTATATAGAAAGTTATGTAATAGTGAAAAAAAATTCGAAAGCGAGATTTCGAAGGAAATTCCCGTTTTGGTTATCTCTGATTCAGAATCAAATTGGTTTTTGACATAACGTCCGTCCGTCTGTGCGCAGCGATTCTGAGTAAATGGATCAATATATTTAATTCATATTTCGTATTTACGGTAGAATTTACTTGTCGTCGATGCATGTGTTCTAAATTTCTTCTTATTTTAAAACAAAGGGTAGTTCACATGAAGGCCCAAGTACTCTTTCAAATATTTCTCAAAAACGACTTCAACGATTTTTACAAAATTTGCTGTACATAAGGTACAATTAGAATGCATTATATCGGCATTAGTGGTATCTCGCATGAAAGTTTGGTATAGACGCAGTAAAATACATTCTTTCTGGTATACTTACACATTAGTTTACTGTTTCAAGAAGCTTGAACAATATTTAGCATATATATGGCTAAATGAGAATGTACATGACGTGTATTAATCTGTTTTAAATGAAATAAAATCTTAAAAATAAGATAAACGAAAAATATGACGGACGAGGCCTAGTCCCTGGTTGCGCCGCCAGGGCAGCTGATCGGCGCGGTACGGCGAGGGAGCGCGTACAGACACATTAGCTGGATCTACAACGAAATTACATTTACATAACACTTTCATGATATTCTTGTCACTCTATGCTGCAGATGGAGTAACGTATATGAGAAAGTATGTGCAATGGTTTTGCACCATTAGTTTATGACTTAACAATCGTCTTATCTGCGAAAATAAACGACATTTAATTAATTATATAATTTATATCTGTACATAACAAATATCGACTACTTCATCAATACAAATAAATTAAAATTAATTAATGATTTAAATTAATGGTTAAACTAAATGTAATCGATACTCTTTTTCGATTAATCATATGAAATAATCGACGGTTGTACGAAGCGGGATTAAACCTTTCGTCCCTGGCTCGGTTAGGCCTCAGCTTCCTCCGTACCAAGTCCAGTCTGCAGCGTTGTAGTCCTCGCTGGTGCTGCTGATACCGCATTGCTTTTATTGACACGTAGTTCCGTCCATAATTCACCTGTTCTGCAGACCACGGGTTCCGGACCAGGTGTCCTTACATGCCCGCAATCCCCCGTAACGCCGTCATTCATCATTCAGATTGTGCTAGCAGAATTGTCTTCGTAGGGCATCGTCCCACAAGGATGAACTCATTCTTCATAAAGATTTCTGACTTTTGTAGAAACCTTTTTTCGGCGGGATCGAAAATAAATTGATTAGGCATATAAAACGAATGTTTTGTGTTCACTTTTCGATATCTTGCGCATCGTTCAGAGTGTATCAGCCGTCTGTGAATATTTCAATACTTTCATTGGGATAGAATACTTAGTCAAAAGCATCAAAGGATTATATAAAAGACAAGTTACATTGTATATAATCGTTTTATCACCAAAATAAATTATTGTATCAAATTCATCACTAAATCACTATTATCAATGTATTACTTAAAAACTTTTTAATTTAAATAATCTTAGTAAAACAGGTCTTTATTAATTAATATGTAAACCAACAGTACTATGGAAGTGGTATATCCNCAACAGTACTATGGAAGTGATATATCCGAGATTTATTGTGTGTGTTCTTTCGTGCAGCTCTCTATGGTCAACATCGCATCATATTTTGAGTGCACATTTCGATATATAGTGCATCCCTCGGTGTAAACTGACAAAATCGATACGCAATGTTACATCATATGCTTAGTAATGAAAAGACACCGAAGAACGAAAATTTGTATTGAAATTTCAAAATTCAATTTTTGGAAGGAACCCTTTAAAGACTATTTAATTTTGTGCTGTGCTCATCCGTCGAAAATATAGTAGTTAAGATGTTCGAATATCTTTCAAGTCATGGAATTCCGAAACTAGAGGTTATAAACGTTGATGTAATGTGAGTTTGAGGATAATAGTACTAGTGTAGGTTGAATTAAATCACTAAAATATCTTAAATCGGACTAAATAAAAGACTACAGTGTACGTATTGTGATTTCAATTTGAAATACATTCCTCATCGGTCATTTAAATGAAATAATTGCAACAGTTGATGGTGAAATACATTGTGTCTTATGGAGGGAACATTTATTTTTAAAAAGAAACCAATTTTTAAACGACGATAGTGATAGAAGTTTATTTTGGTTTGTAGAAAATATTCCGTAATATACGAGTATATTTCACATCACTTGCATCAATAGGTCACCGGTCATTTTAGAAAGCTTTTTTCGCAAAACTTATCCGCTTAATTCACAAAAACCGTTGCGCTCGGGAGCCATACCTTTACATGCTATTATAAATTTCAAACGAGCGAAGCCTGAATATTGTTTACTATATTATATTTTTCTTGTTCAGTATTATTTTTAAGGTTGTATTTTTCGTATGTGTATTATTTTTAATGTATTACTAACTGATGAATATAAATTAAATCAGGTTTTTTCTTCATTATTATTCATATTGTTGTGTTTTTGAATCGATTAGAATAAACATAAAGTATTTAAAAAAATTCATATCAGTGATTTGACTAACATTGAGTGTAGGTCGCACTGTAAGTCGATTGTCGATTGCCTCCGCTCCGCGACATGAACTCTATTATTTTCTATATCCGGAGGCGAAACCCTCTTTGTTCACAATTGACTAGTTGTTCCCTTTCTAATCGGTTTCCACGATTTCGCCACGCCTCAAGTAATATCTCTATTATCTTTTTCCCTCCCATTCCTTCTGCAAAGTAGATACCTTCTCTCCATCTTACATTATTTTCTTTTTACGTTTCTCGTAGAACCCATATGTAATTGAAAAGTTCTTTTCAACGTCGACAAAATCACTTCCATTAGAATCTTCAGTTTAACTTCAATTAAACTGTCGTGTTCTTGTGAAGCCGCGTAATATAACTTCTTTAATCAACATCCCAGAAAATCTTGAAAACTTTTTTTCAGTTTGATGAAATCTGCCCGTTTACCCTCCCGTTGTCGTTGTTTCGCAGTTAATTTTATTCCCCTCTTTCCGAACAACACGCTCTTTCTCCTGCCAGACTCAGGTTCCTTCTCGGATCGCGTTCCTCTGCATTATTCTGCGTTTATGCGGTTTCAGCAAGAAAAAAAATCCCTTTTCATACTCCAGGAAACACATTTTACTTTAAATTTAATGTTTAGTACGAAAAATTGAATTCATCTTTTTCATATATCCTGATCTCACTATTATCTTTATCATTTTGATAGTAATTCATTAAGACACAAAATTACATTTAATATGATTGTTTCTTATTATTAAGCATATTATTTAGAAATTCGTAGTAAAATAATTCGTGAGCGTTTTTAATAAAATACCTAATATATGATAATAATAATAATAATAATAGAAGTTTATTTTCCAGTTCTTTACAAACAGTTATATAAAAAGTATAATAATAATAATAATTTAGGAACATACAAGTAAACTAAGTCCATGACAAAATATACCTTTTTCAATTGCTATTGGAGTCTCGGTGTCGTATCAATTAAAAAATTCACTCGTGTTGTGTAAAAAACGTAAGGGAGGTGCAGTTATTTAGTGAAGAGTGTAGAACTAAACGTCATCAGCTACCGCATCTTCCCCCATCATCTGTGACCTGCATCTCTCACGCTTCTTCCATCTACTTCGCCGGTTCTTCCTGCTTTACTCTTTCTGGTACGCTAGAGTAGAATACAAAATGTTGCGAACAATAGTAATAGGGCCTAATAATAAAATATGTTTTGATATTGACGCGATATTCACAAGTGACAGGGGAGTAAACCTGCTTCCCCTTGTTCTGAGCTGGGAAGCTGCGCACCCAAAAACATGACATGTGCAGTCAACTTCCAACTACAGGTGCTGCACTGGATGCCTGTAAGACAGCTATCTTGTTCTGAGACAATATATTCAGTCCATAACGACAGTTCCAAGAATTATGCAAAGAACTACTTAAAACATTGAAATTAATGAGAATGTAATTCGATGCTATATTAGAATAACGAAAATGGAGACATCCCGTATGGTGCAGCTCTGCACGCACAGATAAATACCTCGAACTGTCTTCATTAATAAACGATATCGCCTGAAGAGATTGACACAATTCAAATCGCGTATACCATAAAATTGAAGATTTAGCGTATTAATGAGGAGGACGTACAATCATAAGCTCACGAAGAATATAAAAAAGGTTTCATAAGTTGAAAAATGGTATTGAACCTACTCTACAACTTTATTCCCCAGAAATGGACTAATGTGGTATTATGTGCGTTTTGACTAAAGTCAAGTTGCCAACTATTCACGAAACCTGGAAATATTCACCAAAGTGGTTCTTATTAATTGATAATTCACTCTATTGATATTTCTATGTTGGATGAAAACAATTATTTCCTGATTTTAAAACTTCATAATTAATTTAGTCTGTCGTTTGGCTTCTTTGACAAGGGTCGTATTGTCTTCAGTCACGTGATGCGGCTGAAATTTCCGTAAGAACAGCATTTTCCATGGTTTTTGGTGAATTATTCTTAAAATGTCCCGTAAGGTATGAAAATATTAACATAATTGCTTTCCTATTTCGAATTGCTATGTTTTAGAAGGCTTTTTTGAATTGTCAAGCCCGTAGTTTTGCAAGAATAAAAAAAATAAAAAAAAACATGAGCTCACGAAAGTTTCTCCATATCAGCCCATTGTAATGTAAAGTCAAATAATTCAAAATTTTGTGCCGAGGGTATGAAAATTTATCGCCACTGGTTAGAGAATGGTTCAAACCCATTTAAAACATTTTTGGGGGTACTTGAACCTAGTCATTCTGACGCACATCATACCTTAAAACATCTAATTGTAATTTACAAAAGCAATTATTTAAATTCTATTCTTTTGAGTACTGAGAGCTGGACATAAGGTAGATTGAACGTCAAGGTGATTCTGGTTAACTTTTTTTCTGTAACCGAAAGAATATACTTATATCTATTAAAATATTTTGCATTTGCAGGCTTGTTTTCGAGTAAATTTCAAATAAACTTACATAAACAAATCAAAAACTGCCCCAAACGAACGATTTTTTAAATTGTGAAAACGTTAGGCGGTGAAATGAGCAAAGAAAAAACAACAACAAGAAAACAAAACCTATCGTACATTGTAAAAAAAAAAACTCTAAAAATCAAAAAAATTAGCCGATGGAATGAAAAGTTATTCATTGAAAACAGCAGAAGAACACGATAAAACCACAAATCTTCAGTCACACAATACGCTGCATGAGGCATTGATTCTGTTCGGTTTCACTCGCAAGACCGCGAGATTTGTATTTCTCACACCATGTTGAGTAGACTTATCAAGTAATGTAATACATTCTAAATGTAATAAATTCTAATTTAATACACACAGAATTACGTAATTAATAAATAAATTGGGAGTTTTCGTTTATAAATAATTTTTTTTATAAACTTAATGTATACATACAAATGTTTTGGTTAGACGAAAATATACCATTTTTTAAAAACAATTTTTATAAACATTTAAACAATAATTATAATACATGTTATGTCCTCAAATAAATTTTTATCAATTCATGTAATACTGATTAGTAACAAACGTTACTTGTTATGAATCAATGTTTTATATTAAACGTTGTATTTTTTTAATAAATTTTATATAAAATGTAATGAGAGTTTATAAAAACGTTATATAANAGCTCATTCACAACCGCAGCTAACGCCAGGAGCAGGCTAGCCAAGTGCTAGCCAATTATATAAAAACGTTATATAATTCTTTATAACACGTTGGGAGAGTTATAGCCTTATAAAATGTAAATAGAAATGATACCCAAAAATTAATGATTAATTACTTACGAATGAATTGTACATTGGATTTTAACATGTGAATGCAAAGTTTACAGAGAAGAGAAAAGAGAAAACTGTGTTTGGACTTAATTTACCGCTGCCTGCAAAAAAAATAAATATATTTTTTTGCTCATCAGCGATTGTATTTACCAGGTCTTTTTTCGAATTAATTATTTTTCCTTGATTAGCCAAAAAACTTCCAAGAAAAATATGAAAAGGGTAAAAAAATTTGAGATGTTTTGTCAGTCAGAAGTAAACCAAATAAAAACAATAATTTGAAATTTATAGTTCGTTGTCGTCTCTTGATCTCATAATTTATTTTGTTTTACACATTACAAAAATTACACAATCACAAAATACATAAAATAATAAACAAAATTATATAAACGGAAATATATTAAAACAATAAAGACACAAAAATAGTTGGTAAATTCTGTTAACGTTGTGACATATTTCTGTAAACTTTAACTCAAGACTATAACTGAATAATTTTCAAGAGTTAATTACTTCTTGGAACGGATGTACATTGCAAAATTGGGGTAATAACTGTTGTCATGGTGAATAAGGGGGGTGCGAGTTGTTGTACGTCAGTAGGTATTCGTTTTATTGGTAAGATTGTCTGTTCTGTACATTTTGCCTGTACCGTAAGAATAAGTCTGGTGGGTGACCGAATAATGTGGTAAATCCGTCTTTCGCTGTCGAGTGAATAAGAGCCATTAGTGGAACTATATTTAGTCTTTGTAGAAGTTTTAAATTGCTTATAAAACGTGACGAGTTTGTTAGAATCCTTAGTGAGCGGTTTTCTGCAATCTGGAGAGGCTCCTGATTGGAGGGATGTGAAGAGGCCCAGACCTCGTAACCATAAAGAGCCGCACAACGGATACAAGAGTTATACATCATGAGTTTTACATCTGTTTTAAGTTTGGGGTTTCTAAAAATAGGAAGAAAACAATTTGTCATATTTTTTTGCAGAATTTATTAAGTGTTTGGTCCAAAACAGTCTTGTGTAGAAAGCAAATCCCAGATATTTAACGTTATCCGTCCATGGTATTGGTGTATTGCCCACGGTCAAAGGTCGTTCTTGTAGTGAGGTCTTCCATATCAAAATTATGGATTGGCATTTGTTTGTATTTATTGTTATACCATTTTGTTTTGTCCAGTCTATTAAGTTATCAGTCGCCGTTGTGTAAAACATTTTTCAGTTCTTTTAGTTTTACAGTCATTGCTACATCGTCGGCATAAATGTACTGGGTAGTCACTGGCGTTCTTGGAATATCATTGATATACAAGGAGAACAGAATGGGTGACCAAACGCTGCCCTGTGGGNCTTTGTTCTGTGTCTGGTTTGTGAAACCAAAGAATTTTCTATTTAATAAGAAACTACGTAAAAGATTATGAAAAGAAGCAGGGAGTACAGAAAAAGTTTTGCGAAGGAGGTGGTTATGGTTAACTTTATCAAATGCGAAACTGAAATAAAAAAATATTGCAGGAAGAGAGCATTTGAAATTGAAAGTAGAAGAAATTTCGAGAGCTAGACGTAGTCTGTGTTGAGGCTGAAACACCTTTTTTGAAACCAAATTGGTATATATTTTTAATTTTGTTATATAAAAGGAATTTATTTGATTTACTAATAATAATTTTTTTCAAAAAGCTTCCCAATCGCTGAAAGAATGTTGATAGGTCTATGGTTTTCGGCAAATTTTGAGTTTTTGTTTGGTTTGGAAAGAAGAATGATTTTCGCAATTTTCCAAACAGATGGGAAGTAGGAAAGAGAAATGTAAGAGTTAAAAACGTTATAAAGAACATGAGCAAGATACTTGGGAGAGTTTAGTTGACTGCCGAGGATCCCATCAGGGCCAGCAGCTTTCCGAGTGTTTAAACATCGAAGGCAGTTTCAAGTTTCGTCAATAGATGTTTTCGTGACAATGTCATTACAAGGAGAAGGGGGAGGATGAGAGGCAGATATTGGGATTGTTGGAGGTTGCAATCTATTGTAAAGCATTTCTGCAAATATTTTTGATTTGGACAAGGGATCGTAAGTCAATGTGTTTGTGGTGGGTATAATAAGCCCATAAAGTTTTGATGAGGGGGAGGAGAATTTTTTGACTAACTTCCACATTTCGGATGACCCTCTCATGTTATCCGTCAGCACTAGATCATTCCATTTGGTCTTTTCTTGTGACTCAAGTTTATCTTTGAGTTCCCGTTTCGTCTTTCGATGTCTTGATCTCTCGTCCTATAGANCAAGTTTATCTTTGAGTTCCCGTTTCGTCTTTCGATGTCTTGATCTCTCGTCCTATAGAATCGACGTTGTACTCGTCGTTTATCACGTATCAGTAAATTAATTTCCGGAGGAAGTGTGTTTGTGTTTGAGAGAGGAGGGATACGGCTGGAGTATTTGAAGAAAGCAGATTTTAGATAGTACGTGACGTCCACAATGGTTTTGTCTATTTTCTCTATGAAAGTTATTTCCTGGTCCGAGGGTATTTTTCAAAGTTTGCGCGAAAGGCGTGAGTGGAAGTAAAACCAATTGGTTTGAAAATTCGTGCGAGAACGAGACAAGTGGTAAAAAGACGTGTGAAGAAAAATGGAAAAGGAAGATGATCTGAGCCAAGTTCAAATAGTGGATTTGGAGTGGAAATTTGAATGGGAGAAGAGCATAGAACAATATCTAGTTTGTGATGGGGAACATAATTTATCAGATGTGTTGGTGTTGCAGGAGGATGTATGGAGAGAGAGGATACATTGATGAGATGGTGAAGTAGAGTTGTCCCTGAAGAATTATTAGTCAAACAACCCCAGTCGTTCCGTTTAGCATTGAAGTCACCTTCTAATAGTATTTTGTCAACTAGTCTTTCAAGGGTAGTAATGTCTGTCGGGTCGAGAGGTAAAATGGGACGTCTGTTAACCGAAATTATAATGATATTACCCTTATTTGTACCAATTTCAACGATAGTGAGGGGAGTAGTGAGTCGCGTATGTGGGACACCTTTTTGTATTAATACTGCAATACCCCCATTAGGAGCGTGATGAAGATGCTGTTCTCTTTACGCAATAATTCAGAAACATGGAATATTTCGAAGCCTAATGTTTCAAGTTCAGACTGAATACGTTTTGCGGCGAGATTTGGTGAGAGGCCACGTACCAATAATTTATATCGGCGTTCTGTTGTAGCTCTGTGAAAATAAAATTATGCATCGTTGTCTGCAGACTTCAATCGTCGAAGACGAGATACAATGTTTCGATGTTCTTCAACTGTACTGGCAGATACGATAAGATGTTGTCTTGTGTTTCTTCCAGTTATTTTCTGTCTGGATACCTTCTGTAGTTCATTTTACAAGCCACTACCATCTAATACATTCTCTACGAATATTAGGCCAATATTTGGTCTTTGTTTACGATAGCTCTTGTCATTAGCACCAATGTGTTCCGGCGGCATTGGCTCATGCATGAATGTAGAAGGCCCTGGATTTCATGTTGTGTTTGGTGAGTCCACTTTGTTTACATCTGTATCATTACAGTCTTCTGTTTCAAGGATACTAAATTGGTTTGATGTGGTTATTACAGATGCGGGTATATCTGATTTTTTTCGAAAGAACTTCTTTGGAATTCGGAATTCACCACTAACAGAAGGCAAGTTTGGAATGTCTAAAAAAATCCATTTTGGTGGCCGTGACTGATCACTTTCACCAGTATTAGATGTCATGTTGACAGAATCGCTTCCATGTTTTGAGAAGGTAACTCCGTCAGTGTTGATGGATTCATTAGAATCCGTTTTCTTGAGCCGAGATTTTTGTGCTTAGCGAAGTGCCGGGTGAAGTAGCGTGTGATTTGAGAATCTTCCTCAGTGCGCCGTAGTTTCCTCTGAGAT
>NNCF01127592.1:410965-442294 GCA_002313205.1 Laupala kohalensis | reverse complement strand
TCACTTCGTTTTGTGCACGTCCTGCACAATTTCTTGTGTTTACGCGTGACTGGCATAAACGCTCCAATTTACTAAACTCGAGGAATCTTGAAATTTTTAAAGTTCAAACACCAGAAAAACGGACCAATTTCACCTTATGGTCCAACGCCGTAGAAAAATAACCTTATTCTTCGTATATCCTTCCGCGAGTGCTGCTACCTCCACCATCGCCTCCATCTTCACACGTACAACATATTTTCTTAAAACTAAATCGCCGGGTCTAACAAACCTAACATCATTGTTCATGGCTAACCTAACATAATTGTTCGTTATAATTGTTCATGGCTCGCTGTCGCGAGCCATATTATAACTAACATACCCCTAACATACTAACATAAACGGTGGCGGAGAGAAGAAAATAGTACGGAACAATATTTCTTTATAACTACCGTAAATATGAAGAGCGAGGAATACTACTTATATTTTCGGAACCGTAATAATATTTGTAGTATTATGAAATTAATCATTTTTTCGAACTCTCCTTGGACCAAAAGGTGAAATTTGGCCAGAAAAACACTCACACTTAAGCCGAAAGTCACGTGCACTTCTTAAAATATTGTTCCTCTTGATTTCTGAAGAGTAATTCTTCAATTTTGAATCAAGATGGCCTCTCACAGGAGGTCCCTCCACGGTCGAAGCCACAAAAAAAGAATTGTCCAGATTGCAGATCAAGTACAAAAAAACTAATATTACAGCAGAACTAAATTATGTGGGCAAATGCCCAATTCAGCAACTGAACTAAATCAGAAAATTTTAGACGAAATACACCTAAAATGCAGGAGTCACTTCAGAACACGTCCGCACAACACGGTTGCTAAGAGACCTCTCCTGAATAGATGACGCAACAATTGCTTTCAAATACACGACGAACAAATACATCTCAACAATGGTTTTAATATAAAATAATAAACATTTTTCTTTCATGAACCATTCATTGGCTCCGTGATTAAAATTAATCATAGAAAACTATTTGTTTGCTCTTGTCTACTCATGATTACAATTTCAAATAAGCTTCAGAGTTACGAGAACAACCAATCACAGCTGAGAGCACGCGTTAAGCAGCTGAGCGTAGGCATGGTAGGAATCACAAAAGCCGAACACAACACAGCCACTTCGGAACAGTACTGTGGCGTGCAAGTCATACTGAAGACCATTTTTGGAATAAAATTGTTTTACTAGTATAGAAAATATGTTGTTCTGCAGTTTTCGACGCTTTATTTATCACGACTTATTTTTTAGAACTACTTTCTTAATTTAAAATTGATAACTAACTTTTTTTCTTTAATTCAACGAATGGATGTGTTTCTGACTTCGTTCTACGGCGTTCAATCAACCTAAAATCTCCCCAACTATCAGTATTCTAGAGATTAATGTTTTATCTCACTCCTATTCCATACATCTTCCGTGATTTATGAGTTTCCGTATCAGAATCCAACTCACACACATTGTCACCTCCTCCTCATCCATAGTGGTCGATGTATAGCAGAAGGGTTGGTCCGTTGGCTCTAAAACAGAGAGTGTGAGCCAGCACCTCAAGAGCGCGAATGTGTTCTAATGGATCGAGAGACGGACGCTGCTAAAAGCGAAGCACAAACTCCAGGATAACTTCATTGCGCCGCAAGGCGAGAGCAGAAACATCACATTCACACCTCCTGGTGACGAGGGAATAAAACGCGACGATTCCTTGCTCCCCAACGCGAACAAATATTACGTTGATTTATTTTGCACTTTGATACAAGATGCTTATAACTGAAGTTACACTTTGAAACGATCATACAAGGAAATTTACAGGACAAAATGTAGTCAAATTTGTTAATAGTTGTGATAAATAATGGTGGTATAAACAACAAGGCGAAATTGAAAATTGTACTACGTTGACATGACCATAACATTCCTCCTGAAAAGCCAAGAACTGACCTTGACAAAGCAATTATGCTATTTTACTTCTTTTTATACAATGGTAATCATTAAATAGAATAGGGTTTGCAACTCATTTTTTAACGGATTAATAACATTTTAACCCGATTATTTCATTTCTTTCTTCGTTTTACGTACCACTTCATCTCTGGTGAATAATTTTTACATTTATTTATGTTGTGGTAAGAAATAAAAACCCCTGACCTCCTGTACACTATTACCACGTTTAACAACATTTTGTCCAGATGTTTTAATCTCAATGTGTAACTTTTTATTATGACCACTCTGCATAAATAATATATAAACATAAAAAGTATTGTATTTAATTTGATAAGATAGAATAAATTTATAATAATTTGTTATTGTAATTTACATAGAATGCATTTTTGTATAACCCGGATACAGTGTGAGCAATTCTACGTCAAATTCGGTGGTGTTTTACGAACTGGTCTGAAAAACTTATTCAAATTATATCTTCGGGTTCCTTAATAATAAGTAAACCACATTTTCAGTCCTGAAGATGCAAGAAAAAAATAAATCCATTCACAATTAAAATATCGCTCGAATCTCGCAGAATAAAATTTACCCTCCAATTTCTTCTCGAATATGTAATATTTTCTTGAGTGAAATGTTGATGAAATGCTGTAAGAAATATATTTAACTCAGGAGCACAGTTTCACCTGCCTTTGGATAAACCGGCCCTTAGTTCTTTATTCGTGATATCAGTGATACTATATACTACGAATGCAAGACTTCAAATCTATATTCTTAATTTTTCACTTCCACTTTATCTTCCTTTCAATTTTCTTCATTCATTCCACCATCGTTTGTCTTCCTTCCCTTCTCAGTTCTCCAATGGAACGACCTTCTTTCATTCATATAGCTGGAGTGCCCCATGGGACTGTTCTGGATTGTTCTTCGTCAAACACCAGGAGTCATTTCACGACACGACTCTCCTGCAGGCGGAGTTCTTCCTTCACAAGACTTCCCGACCTTCCATGTCTCCTCGGAGTTTTTAGGACCGAGTTTTTCTCTCGCTTTGTGGGTAAAAAAGGAAAGGAAGGATGAGACGGAGACGGATTCTCTTTTGTGAAATAATTGGGGGACTACTTTCGCTTTTGTTTCTTTTACTGGGAGATGTGGTCGACTGTTAAATATACGAGTTGCTAAGTGGTTCCAGTTGAAAATGGTGAAACATAAAAATTACAGCTCTCACTTATGAGACGCCGCTCTCAGTAGAATAAAGCTGCATTAATCAAATACAGTTGATAAGTTAATACTAGAAAATATGAGATAGAAATATCATATATTTACTCAATTGAGAACACTCTTTCGAAATTTGATTTTTACGGTACGAATAAACTGCTATTCTTTAATTATCCATTGGTAATATATAGTCCCAAAAATAACCTACATGTTTTACATAACCATGTCTTATTTAATGTTTAGAGGTGAGGCACGTTATCATTGGATCAATAGTTAAAAACCACATACTTAATTGATCTCTATTTTCTTTTTGAAATCCGTCGCTGTAGGAAAATAGAGGTTTCTAATGTTAAAAAACTTCTGATATTTTTTGTTTTAGTATGGGATTATAATAGACTGATTAGTGTAGGAAACTTGAGAAAATCATTCTTGTTTGGAGTTTATTACTTGAATGGTATTTTGGAAAATATATTTCAGAAAACACAGTTGACTAACATGATGTGTATTTCGTAGAATGGGAACAGGAATATTCACTTCTATCAAATTCTGACTTCAAATAAACAACAAGGTTATCTTAGAATTCAAATGGATAAAAAGCTCCTACTAGATCATAGCTTAATCTAGGATAAAGCATATTCTAAGTCCATAACTAGAACCTTAACGCACCTCTCACAGACAGTAAGGATGAGAATGTAACAACCCGGAAAAGTAATTAATAATTATAAAAAGACACTTAAAATAAGCATTGGTTTTGCAAATAAACGTCATGACCATTTATAATGTGTTTTGTATTTATTGATCATTATAAGAGATAGTTATTAGAATTGCAAATAATTATACAATTACACGGGAAGAGCACGTTTGCGAGGGCGTGTGGACTGGTTTCGCGCGTCATTCCTGGAGAGAACTTCGCATGGAGCAGACCTCGCTCCTTGATTATCAAGCAGTGTAGCAATTGATTCACGATTTATAATATATTTTNTTCCTGGAGAGAACTTCGCATGGAGCAGACCTCGCTCCTTGATTATCAAGCAGTGTAGCAATTGATTCACGATTTATAATATATTTTATAAAACCGTCGGTGCGATCAAGAAAACTGGTTAGTATAATTCAATTAAATCCACGAGTGATATCTCAAATTAGTTAAAGCAATTAATACTCGTGTACAAGTCAGCAACGTCCTGTGCTAAGGCGCGTATTAACATTTCTGCAAATTGAGTGGTGTTAGAAAGATCTTCAGACGTGGATCAACCAAGGAAATTAACCGACAAGTCTAGAAGATCTTGCTACCTAAGAGCACGTCTTTCTACGATGGAGGCGAATTTGAAATTGTCAAGAGTGAGATAATGAGAGAGAATTAATCTCGTAATTAATCAATCATAAACAATTCTAAGATCAAAAACATATATGAACTGTGATAATGCCACAGATTTATTTTCACTCCAGTTTTTACTATCCAAAATTTCATTTCTGTTTTTTAGTTTTAAGATTTAGTGCAAGTATGTTCATCTGAGTGCTTAACTTATAATAAAGCATTATGTTTTCCATGTTGTACTTTGGAATTTGTTTAAAATAATGTAAATGATTATCATAAAACAGTCAAAACCATGCTATTAGAGAACTAGGGGCTGCTTACTACAAATAGTTGTCAGTATTTAAATTTTTGTTTTAATAATTCTCATTAAATTGTTTAAATGTATGACAAATTTATTTAAATATACATTTCTTTAATGGTTCTACATTTTCTAGGATTTAAACAGGATTTGTATACAAATTCCAGTTGCTGCACATGGATGTGATGGGTTTTAATAAAATGTTTGTTCCTTAATATCCCCAAATTCCGCTGTTTCATCATTCTTTCATATTTCTAAACAATTTTGTCGTGCTTATTCCTTCTACCCTCCATCATCGCCAGTGTGATACCTACCATCTCGAAAACTTTCAGAGCTCGGTTTAATGTTTCGGTCAGTATTTATGGTTTGTATGTATGTATTCTCGTTTCGGCCAACTTTGGACCACGGTAACGAGTGTTAGTAAGGCTCAGTTCTGTGCGAGTTTATTTACTAGACACATCGTGATTTTTTTTGGGGAGGGACAGCGTCTAGATAGAATCCAGATTGAAGCTGTATCCGAATATTACAACTGCGGTTGTTAGCCGCAGAGGGTGAACATTTCAAACGCCACAGCTATATGAACTGAGACAAAGAATTGAAAAGCTACAAATTTTTCTTGCCCCGCAATCACACTGACACCGTGGCCACGACGGGGACTCGTTTGTAATATGCGAATACTACATCGATGAATGACACGAACGCCAGAAAAGTATCTTAGTCACAAACGCATTTACACGTCATCCCTCTTGCAAGAACTAATGTCTATAAATGNTATATATATATATATATATATATATATATATATATATATATATATATATATACGTGTTTGAAATCATTAAAAAGATATATTATTCCTTATCATCAATTTGGCTGTAGAGATCTTAACAGTATACCACATCCAAGTTCACAGGATAACACTTGTAATTAGAAAATATTTGAAGGCAAGAATTCTATGTATATAGAGTTCTTCTATTAAGAAATAGCAAAGGAATGTAGCATAATACAGCATAAAGGTCAGGCTTAAAAACTGGACAAAATCGTCCTAAAGCCTTCGGAAATATTCTTGAATTTGCTTAAAGATCAGGACGTACTCTGTGTATATTCACTGTTNAAACTGGACAAAATCGTCCTAAAGCCTTCGGAAATATTCTTGAATTTGCTTAAAGATCAGGACGTACTCTGTGTATATTCACTGTTCAAATTGTCCCTCTCATTTTTGATGTTGCAGGCGTTTTCATGTGTGTCACAATGTTCTGTACGCTGCCGATATCCTCTTAATCTGGGACCAGTTTCACAAAAGTACAAGTATTGTATGTAACAAGTTGTTATATGGTATTTATGACATTTATTAGTACAGCTTATGCGAGATAGGAACGCGATTTGTTTACATTTTGTAAGAAACATTTCAAGCTTATCAACTTTCCAAACTACATGATTACAAATAAGCAAATATATCGACAAATAACAACACTTATAGTAAAATAAACACGAATTATTTTCTTATAATAAGGTTTTGTAAAAGATACCTCTTTTTTTCAGTTTTCCAGACGGCATCACTCTGAAGCATTCGTTATATACATGCACTAATAGAAATGTTAGGTTCACTCTTTGCCTTAGATTTTTCCCACGTCGTACACAAAAGAATAGCTCATCTTCATCTCCTGCGAAAAATCTTGGCCACTGCATATTAATAAAATAACATTTGTAACACCTTTAACCAACGGTCATACCAATGTAAGAAGTCCTCGATTGATACAAAGTTTATTTTACAAGTTTGTCTGCTACAATTGTTTGTAACCGAACACCCAGCCTGGTGGGTCACAAGTGCAACACTTGTAAAATAGTGAGAATCCACTTGTAATTACAAGTTTTTAAGTGCACCTTTGTGAAATGTTAATAACTGGATATTTTTACTAATTTCTGAAAATTTACTTGTTAATGTAGCTTTGACTGTTTTGTTTTCTTAGAAAAGCCTAATTTTTAAGCATAAATGACAGTTGGCATAATTAAAAACTACTTCTTTTTTTTTACAACGAATTCGTGTCGAGCGACCCAATGTCAAAACATTGCATTAGAAGTATATAACATTAGAAAGAATAAGAAAGAACAATTTTCCATGTTAAATCTCATTTAAATTTCAACCTTTCGGGTTATTATTGTCCAAATCGTTTGAAACTTTGCGCAGCTCATTATTTTACATTTTAATCCGATCTAGAGTATACATCACTGAAATTTGAATATTTGTTTTTTAAGTCACCCTAATAATATATTTAAAACACATATTTATTTGAAATTTTCTGTCTACAAGCATTTAGACTTTTCCGGACATTTCCAAACGTACGATTATAAGCTTTTTTGTTTCTATTAATGAGCTCCATCATCTTTCCAATATTTTATATTTTGATATAATAACGACATTTTTCTGTAGACAATTATTTATTATCTCACAACGTTTCAGCAGAGATGTTTTTGATTATATAAACAAATGTTCATATATCTTGGTAATAAGTTTAAAGACAATTTAAACACAATATACAAATAAAAAATAGAAAAAATAAATAATTCGAAAAAAACAAACCATCAAAGCAGAAGTATAAAATTTAGATAAGTTTTCCGTGTCTGTTTTTAAATTTAATGTGTTTTTCGTAAACTTGATGTACAGCATTTCTGAAATCATACTTTTATAATAATTTGGCTGCCGATCTAAAATTAAAACATTATCCCAAATCTATTGAATGATCCAAATTTTACGTGGACTTCTGGGACACCCTGTTATACCCGTGTTCCGGACACATTGGACTAATTAGTGACAATCGTTGAACAATGCTCTCAATCACGTCCCTGCACGAAGGCGACACTGTGAGAATCGAACGTGTGACGCTGTGAGAATCGAACTAAAAAAAAGGGGGAAGAAGAAAAATAAGAAAAAGAAAGTTAACGTATACTTTCATTCCGCCTGGAGCATTCGCCTCCCTCCTCCTCCTCCTACTCCTCATGCTTCGGTGGTGGATGCTCGACGCTCGAAGAACCGCCTCAAGTGAAAGAGAAACCCACCGAGGCGAGAAGAGTGCGTTCAGAAAAGTACTGAACCCTGTGGGCGACCTCAACAACAGCGACTACGAAGGTCCCAATTTCAACTTCCTTGTGGTCTTGGGACGTGTGTAGAATTGAGAGGTGCATCGAAGCTTGGATTTTTGGTTGGACGGTGTACTTGTGGCTTAAACCTAAAAATAGAATGTAGTGTGGTGAGTAATTCTTACCAAAGTGTCAATGAGTTTGATATATAGATTTTTGGGAGGTAAATGCTTTTATTGATCATAAATAGACACGTGTATGAATGAGTTGAATACGCTTTCTTGCTTACTTTGTTAATTTTTTTAAAAGAAGAAAACGTGTCCAAAGCGAACTAATATGAATTGCTGAGAATTATTAGCACATCAAAACATAATTTGTCTGCGGAAATAGATGATATATCCGAATTTATATTTAAAACATACTCTCGTGTTTAATTCAATTCACAAAATTATTTGAATAGTTTTTTGTGCGATCCATAGAATATTTAAAAAAGCTAAAGAAAAACCTTCACACAAGGAAAAAACTACACATTGTCGAAAACTATCAACTGATGTTCTTTTTTCGTACTTTCTTCAAAAATTTGAAAAACTGTTCTACCTGCGTCGTCTAGATTATTTATCTCTTCATAACATTCTCTCTGACGAGAAATGTGTTTTTATGATATCCCTTTCCATTGACAGTTCTATTTTTCTTTCATTTACCATTTTTTACCACGAGAAAAATCCAGTAGAACTTTACTTAATCATTCCAAAGCTCTCATGGAATTCTTTCAAAATTGTTTTGTTCGGAACTCCCCAGTTATAATTTGAAATTGCCTTTTACAGAAATCAAGAACTCCCCTGAAATTAAGCCAATTACTTTCTGAATCCCCCAAGTTTAAATTTTAGGCCCTAATTCTACGAGCAATGAGATTAATAAATAATTTATTAAGAATAATCAATTAAATATGTTATGCAACTAAGGTGAGGGCAATGAGCTATTTTACTCTACTTGGACAAGCAAGGTATCAATTAATTAGATCTGATTTAATTGCCCGAAGGATTACTAGAAAAAAACAAAGGTATGATGTGAATACAAAGGAAACGTCTCCCACCAGATGAAGATTGAAATATTAAAATTATAATAATTAACATGAAATAACAATAATACTAATAATAATTATTACAATTCTTCTAGTTAACCGAGTTTTCAAAAACGTATTATGCCAATAGAATAAGACGAATACTAGAAACATAAAAATTGGTGAACGCACTTTATTTTACTCTGTAGTATTTTGAGTGTAAAAATAGTGGGTTACCTAAAACACAGCTTCAAAGTCAAGTCAATTAATTTCTAAACATTGTGGATGAAATAACGTAGTAGGAAACTAATAACCATGGATTAAAGAACATGCAATCTAATAATATCTTTCAGTTCTTTTTGGAGAGAACTATTTCTGAATGACGAAGTGTATTTGAAACAGACATCATATTGATTTCGAGTGTTGTGAGATTTTCCTGAGGAACTCAGTCACAACTAGCATTCGGAAAAGCTGTGCATGAACCTTCGTATTCAAATACTTTATTTCGTCGGACGGAGCAAATACTTGGAAGATAATAAATTGGAAACTCAGTACTAGAAGAGAAACGAAATGATACAATTGTTCGGGGTGTGCCAGAACGTGTTGTCTACAGAGAGTGAGAAGCTACTTACTAACAAGTTATGAAGTCTATGTCATCAAAGCACGTCTGACTTAGTTTGAAACCTCAATGTACGACCAAAGAAGCAAGTTACGTCCTAAACATGGCACGACTTTTCTACAGAGTTTTCGGGGTGAAATTCTGAAGTGAAGAGATTTCCTCCTCCGTTGGAAGAGTTAAACGGGTGCACCCGAGTGGAATAAACGGATTAATGGTGACAAGGGGTACTTACGGAATGGAAGCTGGGCCTGGAGAATTAACCCTCAAGATGTACTCGTGCTTGGTTTATTTACGGTACACGTGTGTCAACTTTGACACGACTGGATTTTTTTCCCGGTTCTGAATTTGAATATCAAGTGACTGAAAAATTATTATACATTTGTAACCTTCTATGTTCTATTTTGATAATAACCCATGTAGATCAAAGAAGCGATGCGTATACTCAGTGAAATTAAAAATACAAAAGTAAATAAACATTTTTATTCAGGTAATACATAGAAAGTTAGCATAAAACCTTGTTTCGCAAAAAAAAAAAAGAGTTATCTCATTAGAAAATGTGAACGAAATTTTTTTTTCTTGATTGCACTTGCACACACGACAAGCAAATCACTACAAAACAAATCTTAACCATCCTTTGGTGAGATTTTACATATTTTTAAGAAATAACATTATAAACAATCTTGACATGTGGCACTGTGAATTTTGCAAATGAATGAATGTTGGTTTTATGGTCATTTTTAGTTGAGCACAAATGATACCGTTTGCGTTTGTTGCCACGAGCACCGAACACGCTACAGATGCTTCTATGACCAAATGAGTCTTGTCACCTACAAAACCCGATATTCACAGTTGAAAATGCTCTGCACAAATCAGGAATACCATGCAGTGTGGTTGGAGAAGGTTCAAATCCTAAGCAATGAATTTCCTCCGTTCCATGTTTCTTTTACCCAATTTTACAAGACAATCTAGGAATAGAATGTCTTGCACTCTGTATACATGTGGGTTGCAAATAATACGACGATGACGACAACTTTTGAAACAACCGTCAGAAATAAACTCTCATGCACCTAGTGCAAAGTCATTTGTACAAATGATAATATTAATAATAAATTTAATAAATATATTCTCAAAAAAGCAGTACAAACTGCGTATGTCCACGTGGAGGACAATAAACTAATTTACTCTCCGAAAGCAAGCAAAGGACCATCCCATCAATTCCGATCAAGGGTCCTAAGGCAGTGGCGGATTCAAAAAATTCAGCAAATATTCCTAGATAGGATAAAAAGTTAGCTGCGAGTTATAATACTAATAGAATGTCAATATATTTGTAATTTAATACAAAAAATTTACATGTACAATTTATTATAGAACTATAGATTATTCTGAGTAAAATCATTTGATTAAAAATCATAAGAGTTGAAATAACACTAAATTCACGATTTATTGTTACAATAAACAAGCCCCTAGACAAAGCCTAGAGAAGAAATAAGAAATCCGTATCTACCCGAAGGAAAACAGGAGAAAAACCCGGTCCAGGATGGGAAAAACAGAGGAATACATGGTGGGGGTATTTTAATAAATACATTGTTTTAGAGTTATAATAAAAATATTTCTTCTGGATCACTTCTGACCTACGTGTACTAATTAAAAGAAGTTTATAAAGCAAGGAGTTTCTTTAGATTTCAAAGTAGAACGGTTGGCTAGCCTGCTCCTGGCGTTAGCTGAGGTTGTGAATGTGCTCTTTCTATTTTTCAGTTTAATCTTTCTAATTATATTGTTTTTTCGAATTTTTCTGTTTCAGTAGTTGTATTTAGATCCTAACTTTCATTGTCGTGCAAAATTCTTTGTTCTGTGTGAGTTTTAAGTTAAAAAAGACTAAAAACGTATTCTAAGGTCATCAAGTCTAACGGACTTGATATAATTTCATATTGTTTTCATACAAATGCTTCATTCAAAGATGTGATAAAGTTTACGTAAGTACAAACGGAATCATAAATTTAACTTCTTGGTGCACTAATATTAATTATTTTCGTGGATTTAGATTTTCTGGTGCATATACTATTACATCATTATTAACTTATAAATAACGTATTCTACGCTCTGCTCACGTTTTGTCGTCGTAAATTATTATTTCTGTCATTTTAGTTGAAGGTTTGTTTATTTACTTATTTAATATCTCATTTACCATTTCCGTAGTAATAAATTTAATTATTATACTATTATCTGTCAGTATTAGTTGTGAGTTCTCATATACACATTTGCTTTTGTCGTTAAGTTGCTAACCAATATACAATCATGGACACTATCGCATTCCTCAACGCATTCAAAGCTGACCTTCACAAGGTGTACAATGACTTGATACATTATGTTGACACACGGATCAGTGCGCTGGAAGTGATGAATAAGAACACAATCGGCGGTTGGACAACAGTTAGAAATTCTCAGTGACCTTCCAACTGCTGTAACCCGGTTCGACAAAATATACATACCCCGCCACAAGTCTTCACTCAAATTAGGTTTAGTGTGTTAGAAGACATGTCCCTGTTTCCTCCCTTACCTACTCGTTTCATCCCCTCCCGTCCAGTACCCAAACCTGCTCACAAACCACGCACTGGTACGCACAGTCACCCAGAACCATGTAAAGTAGTACTACTCAGAGATGAAGCCAACACTTCCACGCAGAAATCAAACGTGCTCATATTAGCCGATTCGCAGAGTCGTCACGTGTCCTCCGTTTTGCATGGATTGCTTCCCAGCCAGTTCTCAGTCTCCGGTTTCTTTAAGCCAAACGCTCGTTTTGCCGAAGTTATTTGAGAAATGGACACATACACTAAGAAACTCACAGAGCNAAGTTATTTGAGAAATGGACACATACACTAAGAAACTCACAGAGCGAGACACAGTAATCATCGTAGGCGGGAAGAACGATATTACCTTGTGTGGTCATTTCAACGCTTCAGAACATCTACAAAAACAAAAAACAGCTTCTCAGCACACAAACATAGTGCTCTGTAACCTTCCTCCATGCTTCAACGTCCCACAAATAAACCACGAAATTAACCTGGCAAACATCTCCCTAAAACATCACCTGTCAGACACAAAAATCACATTTTTTGATTTGCAACCACACCTGACTGCCAAGGACTTTACCCAGCATGATTTACATACGAAACTGTTTGGAAAACATCACTTCGGTTCTCTCCGAACTTCAAATCTGACTTCACATTTTCCCCCCCTACTCCTTCACCCACTCCTACTGCCACCTCCCTCTGCTCCTACCTCATCATCACCCCCTCTTCTTCCCCTGTCGATGATTTTCCTCCTCCTTCCTCATCTATTCCTACAACCACAACTCCTTACGCTCCCATACCCAGTTACAACTTGCGCTCAGGAGTACGATGTGGTACTCGAAGGTGACAATCGCGTTCGGGTGCAGTGTGCGGGCTTGATCCGGGAATAAATAATTTATATTTCTCTCCACATTCTAACATCGATTCCCTTTCTCGAGACTCTCAAACGTTTTGCGAAAATAAAATAATTACATTTCATCATAATGTCCAATCCCTTTCAAACAAATTGACAGACATTGAAATTCTTGTACTCGAAAATTCATTCGATTTGCTATGTTTTACAGAATATTGGATTTCAACTAACAACATCATAGATACTTATATTTCTAATTATTATTTAGCAAGTTCTTACTGACGATAAAATTTTAATGGAAAACTTCCCCACGGAGGCATATGTAACTACGTTTTTAATGATATTTTATCTTCTCAATTGTCAGACTACTGCGTAGATAGCGTGTTCGAATTTTCTGCCGTTAATTTGACCGACATAGGTATTATTGTTTTATTATATATAGACCTCCTCAATCAGATCTTGAAATATTTATTTCAGAATTTTGAGATTATTTTGAAACGTGTTACACGTAAATCCAAACAATCCATCGTTATATGTGGTCATTTCAACATAGATTCCCTAAGTGATTCCGATTGCCCAAATTCACCCATAAATCGATTCAAGAATCATACCGACTCCTTCAACCTTGTAACTACGATAAACGACACCACTCGCCTCCCCAGTTCATCTCAAACATTGTTAGATCAGATTGTTAACAATGAAATCACGTATTTCTCTGAAATGTTTTGTGTCGGATCACCTTGCGCAAGTGTTGACAATTTAAGATAAACTGAAACTACTTAAAATCATTTACAAGTATTCTAGGCACAAATTTTTCCATATTTACAAATTATTTGCATGAGGACACTTAAAAAAATATTTACAATTGCCAAAACACAGACGCAAAATTCAGTGTGTTTATTTCAACATTCCTAAAACATTTCAACTGTAGCTTTCCAATAAAACGGAAATTATTTAACACAAATAAATACAATAGATGGATCACTCAAAGGATAATAATTTCTTCCAAAAACAAACGCCGTTTATATTATCTTTGAAAACTCTATAACCAATCACCCGAATTCCATGATTATTTCCGTAAATATAAGACTATTCTCCGAACAGTAATCTATGCAGCTATAGTTACGGAAAATGACAGGCAGATAATAAAATCGGACAACCGGAACAAATCCATGTAGAATATTGTTAAAAATTACGTCACTTGAAAATCGCGAAGAAAATATTTCTCTACTAAACGATGGCAAAATCGTATCAAATCCATTTGATATCGCAAATTTGTATAATTCTTATTTCTCGGAAGTATCCAAAATAACTAATTCTGTATCTGAAAACCAATGTCCACCGATTATATCCACCCACGTGTCCCATTCTATGTTCTCTTCCGAAACTAACGCCGGTGAAATCATGAAAATCATAAGTTCATTAAAAACAAATTTTTAACAGGCATAGATGACATACCCGAATTTATTGTTAAATTTTCGTCACACATTATATTAAATCCACTCATAAATATATTTAATAGTTGTTTATCGGAAGGGGTGTTTCCTATCATATTTAAGAGAGCTAAAGTGAAACCTTTATACACGAAACGAAAGAAACACAATGTTGGTAATTATCGACCAATTTCTCTACTACCCACTTTCTCAAAAATTCTTGAAAAAGTTTTTTATAATCGTGTTCTAGATTTTCTATAGAAAAAAATAACCTTCTCTTTGACGATCAACACGGATTTCGGAAATCCTTTTCACAACCAGCGCCATATTTTCTTACTTAAATGATGTTACCACTTTTCTTGATAATGGAGAAAATCCTCAAGGTGTTTTCCTTGATTTACGTAAAACATTCGAAGCCATTGATCACGAAATTCTCCTTTCCAAATAACAATCTTTTGGCATTCGTGGACTTGCGCATTAGTGGCTGACTTCCTATTTAAAAGATATATATCAACAGGACAAAATAGCATATACTAAAAATTCTTTTTGCATATGACACTAATCTACTATGTAAACAAAAAGTTTTGTCTAACCTCTCGACTTGACTCCATGCAAATCACCTCATTGTAAACACTAACAAAACATTGTCTACATCATTTCGCAATAGTATCACAAAATTTTTACCCCAGGTTTCTCTTTCGTTAAACGGAACACAATTAAAAACTGATACTAATACAAAGTTTTTAGGTCTTCAAATTCAAGACAATCTCAAATGGAATTGTCACGTTCACAATCGTATATTATTATTGTATTAATATTGTTAGTCCACATATTTACCGTTGCGTGTATTTTGAATATGTTTACTCCCATTTACGATACGGTGTTATCTCCTGGAGCAATTCCTGGCAGAGCGTCCAAACTTTCAGAATTCAAAAACTAATTCGGATAAATCGTAAATCTCACTCCCGAATCTCTTGTAAACCTTTATTTAAGGAAATAAATATCTTAACACTTCCTTGCATTTATATTTATGAAACGGTCGTGTTTGTTAAGACCGAATTACTGAAGCACCACCCTTGTTTCATACAAACCAATTTTGTTCAGGAACACAATATTCGCAATTGTAATAATATTCCGAGACTGTCAACCGCACTTTGCCAAAATGGGTCTTATCATTCGGAAATCTTTCTTTACGATTCCCTGCCCAAAAATATGAAGAATATTATGAAATTGAATCTCTTTAAATTCGGGGTTAAAAGCTACCTTCTACATCAATGCTTCTACGCTGTAAAATAATTTATTGATTTTAATAAAAATTAAAGCTGTCTTGTAATTTATTACGCAATTGTTGTAGTACTTTCAAAATATCTGACAACAATTTCAACACTATTTTATTGCATGCCAGTATTATGTCTTTTTATTATTATAAATTTTATTGTATATGTACTGTTTCGGCACACATAATTCTCCCCAGTTGGCAATAACGCTTGCCCTAAGTGAGGCTACCGGCTCCTAAGCACCTGTCAGCGAGGCTAGACGGGCACCTTCTCACCCCCAAAAGTGCAGGCTACGGTGGCTGGCCTTTGTTAGGCGAAACACCTTTCACCAGAAAGCGCACTATTCCTGCACCTTTTATTTACCAAAATTTGCACGCATTAGCATTGAGTTTCCTTAGCTCGCCGTAAGATAGTGTCAGTAGACGGGCGTCCCTTCACTCCAGCACCCTACCTGATCTGCTTCACCCTCGCATCAGCTCTCAATCGTCTACTACTCGTACACTCAGACGGACATACTTATTCGCTACAGTAGCCACCCGACTTCAAAGTCTGATTACTTAGTTATTTTTATTTAATTTTCTATTCGTTTTATTATAGAGCGAGTAACGTCAAGTCGTATTGTTAAACTACATTTAAGAGCACCTTCACAAGTTGCCGCACGCGACTGGGATTTGCTCCCATTCTGCATTTCTATTCGTGTGCGCGTATGCTTCTCACCACTGTACTTCAATTCGCACCCGCTAATTTAGCGTGTGCATCATTGTATTCCCATGCGAGTGCGTGTCCCGGCACTTCAAGACATCGAGCTACAGACCGAAGACAACGCCAGCTGGACTCCTAAGATTGAGTATTACCATTTAAGTTCTTAACGTACTGTGCTTGGTGACAATCCACGTATTGAATATGTGTGGGTGTTCATGACTTGAACCAAGAACTGCTCCGCAATAACTGGTTACATGTGTTCCTTTTGTTATCAGTTATTTCAATGGTTCTCTAAATGGTCTCGTCAGTGTAATCTAGAGCAGAACACTTTTCTTTCTTATTACGAGACAAGTCCCCACTGATTATATTAAATTCAGAAGGAAAATAGAATATAAAACATTACGGAGTGGCATGATCTTGAACACTTAATTAAATGCACCCGCAATAAAGAATCTTTCATTCTAATAATAAGTTTTTTGGTTGTTGGATATTTCTTTCAATGTATCAAACAGTATTTTTATGTAATAATGAAATACGTAATGTTGTGTTGATCAAAGGGCACTATTAATATAAGGATTTTCGTTCTAATCATAAGTCTTGTTGACTCTTGGATATTTATTTCATTTTATCAAGCAGTAATTCTATGTAATACTAAAATACACAAGTAGTCTGTGAATTGATGGATTGGTGTGCCAATTGTGTAATCATCTAGAAAGATTACTGATTTAGTGATACTTAGATTCGTATTTCACCATTCTGCTTAATCCAATTTTGATTGCTCAATTGATTCTTGTTTATGTATTTTTTAGGTTAATAAGTCAAGAGTGATTTCAATGTTTATTTCATTTATCACATACAATGTTGTGACGAAATTCAATTCATTAAATTTGTGACGGTTATTTTTGGTCTTTTCCTTATTTTACATCCCTCAAATTGCTTCCTTGGAAGCTGGTCCTCCGTCTTCATAACTCTGTTGTGTTCCGTGGCATCCGCCAGAGGATTTCCCAATCATTCGAACGGCGCCCCGGAACATGGCACATTGGTTGTATACATTAATTCTGTAGCCTCATCTTGGCCCGGGTTTTTCTCCGTTTTTCCTTCGGGTAGAGGCGGATTTTTTATAAAGACTCGCTAGGTTCTTGCCTAGGGACGGCATCAATTGAAATGATTATTAGCGAGTTTAGTGTTATTAAATAGTGACGAATTATCATCTATACTTTCCGAATGATTTATAGCTTGATAATAATACGTACTTGTGACAGGACTGTTCTATATTTTATGAAATACAATATTTGTTGATATTTGTTAATACTATAACACGTGTGGAACATTTTCTTATCTCAGGAGTATGTTGAAATGTTTGAATCCGCCTCTGTCTTAGGGCCCTTGATCGGAATTAATGGGATTATCCCTCGTATGCTTCCAGAGAGTAAATTAGTTTATTGTCCTCCTCGTGGTCATACGTAATGTGTAACTACTTTTTTGACATTAAAGTTTATTATTTATTATAACGAACAATTTTTTATTCGATAATTTTCTCCCAAATATTGCGCAATATACCAACTGAAATTAACACTTGTGTACTCTGCCTAATACTACGTTTTCCGAGCTGGCATTCATTTACTTGATCCTGGGGTAGGTATTATTCAATTATTATTTTGTAAAAGTAGAATATAAGTTATTCTTATTATTAAGGTAAAGCAAATTGTATTAGAAACTAAGACGTTACAAATAAATTCTACTAGCGCTCTGTTAAAATAATAATCAATTTAAAAACAGTTGCCAAGAAAAGTATCTTATTGTTGTGTGTTTTAAATGTAGGTACGTAGAAAGTGGCAAAATCATTATATTACCAGCAAGACCTGTGCGAATAATCTGCACAAACAGCTTATTTTCTAAACACTCAAATGTGTTTCTCTCCCTTTGGACCAATTGAAATTACTTAAATATTCATTTTTGAAAGTAAATCACTATTAGAAGGATCCAATTTTTTAAAATAGAACCAATTTCTGTAATCAAGAAAATTATCTTTAAAGTTTTTTTTTAATGAAATCATATTTAGAAGTTTTTTGATCATCTTGGAGCGTATCTATTATACACTATGTTGTTGTTTTGGGGGGGGGGGCTTTAGGGACACTATGGTGTTAGGAACAGTAAATGAAAAATAATTTTGGATTTATTTCCTATGAATTTAGTTCCTTACGCGTATGATATTTCATCTATTCATCGCGACTCCCGTAACGATAGTGGAGAAACACATGATAGCTTGGCGTACGTGGAGCTATCTGGTGACACACCCACCAAGTACCAGCACCAGAAGCGCAGGTCTACTGAAGTTCAGTGTTCCATTTGCCAAGATTTGAAAGGAAACACCCGTTCACCGGGAGTTACACACGATAGTCAAGTGACCTTTCATTCATCTTGTGAGTAAAATAGTAATGAAAATATGTAAAATGGCCCGCGTTTTTCTCCGTTTTTCCTTCGGGTAGAGGTGAATTTCTTATACAGGTTCTCTAGACTTTGTCTAGGGGCGTGTTTATTGTAACAATAAATCGTGAATTTAGTGTTTTTTCAATTCTTATGATTTTTAAACACTATACTCATAATAATCTATAGTTCGATAATAACTTGTACATGTAAATTTACAAACATATTTGCGTTAAATTACAAATATATTGACATTATATATGTATTATAACTCGCAGCTAACTTTTTATCTTATTTAGGAACTTATGCAAAAAGAAATTTGAATCCGCCTCTGCCTTAGGGCCCTTGATCGGAATTGATGAAATGGTCCCTTGCTTGCTTCCGGAGAGTAAATTAGTTTATTGTCCTCCACGGGGTCATACGCAGTTTGAACTTTTTCTTGACAATAAATTTATTATTATAAATCAGAAGGCTGAATGAGCACAACGATTGTACCTTATAACTAGTAATTTTGTGCGTACTCATTTTGCAGGAACCCCATCTATATGAGTTTGGATTTCATCGTAATCATATCATATTTGTATCTGTTTTTCTCGTTGTTGTGTAGGTTGCAAAAACAACAACAACAACAACAACAAACATTTGTGTACAAATTTAAAATCAATTTAAATATCGTCGACCGCATACAGAGTCCTGTTGGTGATTAACAGCCATGATTCTTGGAGAGGCCGAGAGAGGGCTGATGGAAGGGATGAGGTAGCCGTAGACTTCTTAGAAGGGTGTTAAGCTCTTAGCCACTACGAGAAATTGTGTTTGCTATTGTACACTGTTGGTACAACGTAATTGGAAATATCGCCCTTTCTTTTTGTGCGATGGAAATGATCTCTATGGAGAGAAGGAAATAGGAGGAGATGGAGAGAGAAAGGTATGAACTGAGATATTAAACAGAAAGAGAAACAAAGAGAAAGGGAAAAAAAGAGTGGGTGGATCGGAGGAACGACATAGGCACCACGACTGGTTACACGAGACCACGAAGTTCCTGAGAGGTTATATTTTCAGGGTTAAAAATGAGATGGGACCCACCCTCAGCATCGCCAAAGCAGCTATCTCTTTAACATTTTCCGACAGAATCGCCCCTCCCTTCTCCGCGTTCCAAGCAGGCGCCACGGTTAATCGGGCGCGATGTAGCAGCGACCTGGCGGGCCTCTCCACAAGCTTCACCGTTTCCTCATTTGTCTTCCAGGATGGCAGAAGTTTTTGCTGAGACTGGTTTTGCTATTCGATCCTGGAAGTTTTCTGAAATTGTGATTAGTTTAAAACTTACCCTAATTTGTCACCAAAGTAGGTTCTTTCCCACAATTAATAGTGATCCAAATAGTAGATGTTCATGCACACATTTTCCCTTTGTTTGATATTTTCCTTTTGAACACACAATACAATTTTAAGCACAATTAATCAAGGTAACTGTGGGTTACAAATGTAGCAACATCTAATCATTTAAATAAAAATACTTTAACTTTATTAACCAGAGAATTACAAACAAAAATACAATTGTCTATTTGCATTCCTGAAGCGGTAAACAAATTTATCTCTGCTTAGGACTGATGCACGTACATCTCATACTTTTATACTTAGTAACTTAAACTAAAAACTTGCACACTAAATAACTAGCTAGTGCTCATATTAGTTACATATACGATTTTCAGAACATTATATGATGCCCAATCTACTTGTATTATCAGGAATTTTGTATAACCCATTTTTCATTAATTTTTTGTAGCTCATTTGGTGCTATCCAATTTTTTGATCATTTGGTAATAGATTGAAAAGTTTGATTGCATTGATATAATTATTTTTTTGTGCTTGCTATTTTTGATCATTTTGGTCTCTGGATGTTTAATTATTGTTCTACTTTTTGAATTTACGTGGCTGCCAATCACCAACAGTTACTATAGTTATAAAAGTAAGGGTTTGTGAGGAAAATATTTGTCTAAAACAGCAGAATCTCTTTGCGAAAAAATACTTTATTTAAAAATTTTCAACAATCTCTTTTGTATGTTTTTCAAGAGTATTAATGCATTACTATATGTATTACACCATGCTATTATTCCATAACAAATAATGCTATGAACAAAATGCATAGCATACCTTATTTGGAGTTTCCGTTCGCATAAACGTGGCTAGTTTGTAGGAGACAAAACTCAAGTATATTTATTAATATTGACAATTTTATTTGAATTACTACTGAGGCTACTTTATGCAAACAAACCTTTAATTGTTTGTCATAATAATAAAAAAACTAAATTTGTTCATAAAACATGAATTATAATTGGACTGTTTAACTCATAAACTTTACATTCCGATTTTCGACAGTTAACAAATTTGCACTTGCGTGAATGTTTCTGAATCAAAAAAGGTTCAATATGTGAACAAACCCTAAAGAGAACCGTTTTTGAATTTAATATCTTAATACTAGATTCGAATGGAAATTTAATAAAGCCGTACTTACGACTAGAATTTTCAATTACCTTTCCGCATGGACAGAGACCCAGGTGCGGAACTCTGTAACCTTCAGAGGGAATTGAAATAAACTCCACTTAATTGAAATGCTCACAAAAACTCGGCTCTCTTGGCAACGTAGGCATGTTTAATTATACGTCAACAATTATTAAAACAGTTATTTCTCCGGAAACGTTCCGAAAATTATCTCTCACCAACTCGAGAACGAAAAATTTGAATTTTATCTGAACATTAAAAATATAGGAATAATTAGATCGTGAGCGCGTCAGATAAATCACTGAAGAACATAAAGAAGAAAATAGAGCATCCACGAGACTTGTTAATACTCGAGCGTAATCTAAAGTGCTCATTTTATGAGAGCGCCATTGGAAAAGGACTTCGAACGAAATTGCAGGAATAATACGAGTGAAACGAAGAGGATCGATATCAGAGAGAAGGAAAAATCCTAATTACATTCGTACCTTCACCACCCACCCCCACGAAACCCTTCAATTCCATGCTTTTGCTCATTCCACACGTTCAATTCGGAGCTCTTGTAATATTCTCATCGCTCCGTTCGCTTATCTGCCTCTGTTTCGAATCGAGATGATTCCCTCCCTCTCACACAGCCATTGTCCCACATTCAAAAGACTCGACGCGTACTTCAGTCCAAGTTATTCTCATAAAGAGAGCCCTTTATGTCACACGATAATATTAACAAAATATAGTTCTGTTTCCTGTTCCGGAGCACAGCAACTAACTTTTATGATATCTACAAGAGACGGAGATAGAATACATCGGTTCTACCTCATTCCACCCTCTTCCCTTTCCACCAATTCCTCCTTTTCCGTCATTACACTCGCATCTCGTACATCCTTTGTTCTGAAGAAGTCGCCCACAGTGATGTAATAAACCCTCGCGCACTTACGCAGAACACCGGGGAATAAAGCTCACTGACCATGGCTTTTCCTTCCTCACTTTTATGTTTCCGCTCGCTATATTTGTGGTAGCGCATGCGCTGGAGGATATTCATGATTCGCTTCCCAGAGCCAATGATAATAAAGATTCATATTACAGCAGATCCCCGCTAATCCGAACTAATTTGAACCACTTCATCTTCGGATTAACGAAAACTCGGATTATCCAAAATTCCGATACAGATAGAAAAATAAATATGTGCAAAAACAAAAAAATCTCCAAATTTTATGTAAAATTTGTGTGTACTTATTTCAATGTATATGTTTCTTCCGCGTACCCTACACGGGGAGACGATATGTGATAACATTCAGTCAGGTGAAAATGGCGACGAGTCGTGTATCGAACCTGGCACTTCTGCTTTCATCGTAGGGGTGTCAGTCATTACACCACCCGTACTGTCTGTGAATGTTGGTGTACGGTTGGGAAAGGCGAATGGATGGTGTAATGGTTAACACCTCTGCGATCAAAGCAGGAGTCCCGGGTTTGATTTCAATGTAATTGTGTGAGACCGATTTATTCTCAAGCAACAAACGGAGAGAATAACCCTCTCCTTCCTAAGAACGATGTATTTCCTGGAGTAGGAAATTACTCTTTATTAATTACATCCCTCCTTTCGAGATATTACGTGAAATAGTTTAAGCTCTAAAACGTAGTTGTCTTCTTTTTTATACTGATTTGGATTATCCAGGTTTCGGACTAGCGGGATTCGGGCTAACGGGGTTCTACTGCATTTAATTCGAATCATTACAAAATGTGAGATCCATACTAATGTATAAATGCGTAACGCGAAATCGTGTCTGTCTGTTTGCTACTTAATCAGGATTAATCCACTTAACCGACCGAGTTTAAATTTGGCAAGGATATAATTATGATGTTCAGGATAAACATAAGCTAACTTTTATTTTTAAAATGCGTGAAAGAAAGATACAAAATGATTTTTACTATAAATGTTGATGAAATAGGGAAAGAAGAGAGGTGTAAACGGTTAGATATAAGTGATAACTATGCATGGCAATATTTTACGCCTCAAATAGTTCAACGAAGAAGTCCGCGACAGCATATGTCTATCTACAAAGGTTTACCTACACAATCGAAAAAACGTTATCAAAAATAGGAGTGTCAAAATACTTCGATTTAAGAGAATAATTTAAGATGAAAAAAAATCAACCATCATCAAAATTAATATTTTCTTTGCTATGTGAATTTAATAAAGAATAAAATCGTCATTAAATCATAAAATTTGGTTGAATAGTTTAGATTTTACATCAATTTAAATGAAATGATGCAGACGCGTCGTGCCCGGGCAAAAATCGTAAACTTCACATCTACATTGTACACTTCACATCTTAAAGTTTAGTGCCTATTGAATAGAATTTGGTATGTGGAAAATCAGTTACACTACATTAGACTATACTCGTTTACAAGTGGTCGGATTCGAGTGACCGGTCGTCAGTGGCCAAGTTTAATAGGTTTCTTAGATTGGTTTGTCGTGGACTTGCTCGCAACTCCGTGTTTGGCCGAGCTGAGCTGCAAGGTTAGACACAGCAAAGGGGGGTAAAGGGGTAGAGGTCGGGTGGTTAGCTCCAGAGAAACTCAAAGTGCATAAGAGGGGTTTAATACTCACAAAGACGGTCGATGGGGTGCAGGCCCAGAGAGAAGTTTTGGCGAGGTCATGCTCGTCAGGCTATCGTAGTTCGGCGGATGCCAGTAAGCAGCTCGGTCGGAGCGGAGGCTGGCGGTCCCGGGTCCGGTCCGGCTGGTAGGCCAGGTGGCGAGAGAGTAGAGAGTGGGGGAGATCCTCTGATCTTACCCCATATATACGGTTTATAGCCTGACGTCACAACCTCGTAACCTAGTCTCGTCTGCTAGCGCGCCTGATCCCATTCTAACATGCTTAGTTGGGCATACTCGAGGTGGCGTCAGGACAGGTTCCTACAAAGACAATGTTCTATGACGACCTCGGTCATTCGTCACAAGTTATCGGTCACTAGTGGCTTAGCGTAATAGGGCCCTTATAGTATCAGTGGCAGTATAAGGGCCGTATTACACTGTAGCAAATTGGATGTGTTTAGAAGATAAATGCAATTAAACGCCGGAGATTCGAGTGAGGAATGGTGAGAAGAAAGGAACGAATTAGAGAAAGGTCGTGATCGAAAAAGTGAACATTTATTGGTCAGAGGGATGAAACAGGTCGGAAAGCAAATCCTGTATAACATACGAGTAGGAAGCAGTGACTACAACCTCTTGAATGTCAATTGAAGCTATATAGAAAAAAAAATTTGAGATAAAAATAATAAAATGCGGATTAATACGTATTATGATACAATAGAGGGATACTAATCCAATAAAGGTTTTTAAAAAATTATGAGAAAATATTTGACGACGGGCTTCCATCAGACACCTCTCAAGTTTTCTCGAGTTAAAGCGTGCAAGGTAGACGTGAATTTGGTAAGATGAAATGTAGAAGGAGACCAACAAGTCTATTTAAAAAAAATAGACGAAACAACAAAAATCAGAGTAGAGAATAATAATAATAATAATAAAGTTGCTCTAAAAAGAGTCGCTACTAATTGTGTATGACCACTTGGAGGACATTGAACTTATTTACTCTCCGGAAGCAAATCATGGGACCATCACATTCATTCTAAACAAGAATCCTGAGTCAGAGGGGCACTTATCATTTGTACACCCTAAAAGATATGAATAATAATATTTAGATAAACGCTATGAAATCAACGAAATTCCAACAAATTTATATTTATTATAATACAAAAGATCATTCTCAAATTAATATTGTTATTCATCTATGTTTCCCGGGTACGTAAGAGAAGATGACTCAATGAACAGATCGGGACAGGTAAAGAAACCAGGAATGAAGATATTCTAAAAAGTGTCTAATTCCTAGCAGAAAATACATGTACTGTGATAGAGATAAGTTTATCCATTTTAAAGGAATGTCATCGAGCGAAGTTAAATAATTCCTAATATAACTCCAGGCAACGAGAATTACATTGCCTAACATGTGGGCAAAGTCTTCTGATGCTGCGTGAAAAGTATTCCTTTTTCTGCGTCTATTTTGTGAATAATTCGAAGTATGTAATTATTCTCGGTGCCATTACTCTGTTGGTACCTGTTCAACGTCAATACACGTTATTTTTTGTACTCATATTTTATCGGTTTCTGAAGTGTTAGTGCTGAAAAGAATAGTATTAAAAATAAATAATAGTGTCAATCTCCAGCTACATATCGTTTGAATATGTCAAATAAATTAACCTCATTTTACGACTTATCTTAGTGAAAACTATTGTACGATATATAAACGTAGGCTTCCGCGGCCGGAGTCAGGATGAACTTGTTTGTCCGGGACAAACAGCGTCTCAGTAGATAAAACTACCAACGTTTCGGCCATCATTCTGAGGCCTTCTTTTGGCCAATGTCAGAGTCGCTGTCGTACTTACCGACTTAGGTCTGTACGATTTTGACAGTTTTATCTACTGAGACGCGGTTTGTCCCGGACAAACAAGATCATATTCTTCGATATGTTTTTCCGTGTAGGGTATTTATTGAGATGTTCGTTCTCAATGACTCACCCTCTACTTTAATATATTTAGAAGAGTAAGAAACGTCTTGTGCCACACCACTAGCTTCATTTATTATCTGGTACACGACCAGACGGATAACAAAGTAACAACACGAATCAACCCAATCCATCGTGACCTACAAGTCACTGTAAGGGGCTGTAAGAATTTTGTTTCGCTGATGCATTCAGTCCTCTTTAGGCCAGGCAAAGTGTAATCGACCCAGTAATGAAGGTTTTAAAATTTTTTAAAAAATACGAAAATCTAAGACCCGTATCTTTTGAAGGATCGTAGAGGTGGTCAATCTTTTGCAAAATGCGAAATTTTTTATTTTTCATGCTTTTTTTATCTAGTGAATATGGCATTGATCGTAGATTTAAAAAAAGTTAAATGAGCAAGTCGCAGGTCTTACAAAAACTTATAGAAAAAGTTATTGTTGGTTAAAATACGTTTATTAGTGTTTTTTGCAATAATTATTGCAAAGAGCAATATGATTTTAAAATGTAATCTTTTCATTAAAAAATTAATGACATGAAAATGCGCCTCATACGTTTATTAGTTGCTGAAATACGTTTAATTATTTATACCAACATTTTTGTTAACAATCGTCACATTACGTCAAAAGTGGTTGAAACGCTCTAAACAAAGTTGGAAAGTACCTTATAGTTTGTCCTCTTTCCAATTTACAAAGAATCGTTTGATAATAACATTCCTATTTTTAATGTCGAAAAAGGGATATTTTTTTCGGCACTAAACAATCTAAGATGAATTCTCGGCAATTAATTGTGCAAACTTTGAATTTTAACAGATCGAAGTCTGGCATATTACACAAATACAGAAGAAACGAAAATTATCCAAAAATCAGAGTAGTTAGTCTACGATCAATACCCGAGTCACTAGATTAAAAAGAAAAAAAAATGATAAATCGCAAATTTCGCACTTTGAGGGCTTAATGCAAAAGATGAATTACCTCTAAGGTTTTTAGTTCTACGTGGAGGGTATTAGATTTTTGTGTTTTACACAATAAAACTACTCCCTACTTTCTTAAAAATGTTTCAACCTTTTTCCCCATTGCCTGGTCTACTCGCAAGGAGTGCATTGTTGGCTCTCAATAATCCGAACATGAATGTCACTCTACAGTTGCCATGGTTTCATTCATACCTACTACCGAAGCATAGCGTCTTTCTGCCGTCAATTATTGAGAGTTCAATTTCGAATATATTACAAATTTTATTTCCAAATAACTGGAGAATAATTACTTTTGTATATTAATGGAATTAGTAACGGATGTAAATTGAATTCGAATATCGGAATCGTAATATTTGAATTTGAAACCAATAATACCGTGTTTATGTCGGCGGGACTCGAGCCAGTAATTTCCATTTGGGGATCCTATCTCCTTCTCTTCGATTCTACAAAATGAATCTTATAATTACTCGCACTTGGTGTCGTTCGCTAGATGAACCTTATTACGTTCTTTGGAATGCACGAGAACAGCAGATGAAGAAGAAGAGGAATAATACGAAGGAGAAGAGATGGAAGATAGAAGAAGCTAATTGGAATCAATTCTCGAGTTGAGATAATGAGAAACCTAGTATTGGAGGATGTTCGGTATCTCAGTACGAATGAACAAAAAACAAAAAAAGAATACTGTCCCAACGTGCTACAGAAAACGTGCGTATCACCTTTTGAAAAGACAATAAACTAATTTTATCTCGAAAAACAAACTAAGGGTCATCCCATCAATTCCGATCAGCTGTCCCCATAACTGTAGCGGATTCCAATTTCTACGCCCCAAGGCAATCACAATATAAACTCACCCTAAAATTTAAATAAATAGCTGCTTGTTATTATGTCTAAAAATATTTAAAAAATATTATTTTCAAGATGTAATTATGCAACAGTTAATACGAATAATTGTCAACTAATTTCATCATGTTATAGATACCGTTCTTGCAGTGGCACTTCAAAATACTTTCGTGTTCAATATGTTTTATTATGTAATCAATAATTGCTACTTATGATGATACAGGTTTGACAACACTGAAGCATGTTCTTCATTATAATTAATCATTTTTTTTATTTTTTTTTATTTTTGGAAAGTATGGTCTTTGGTATTACATGTTAATCACTCGTTTGTACCCGGCGTTTAATCACACCAGACAAAATAAATCTTATTTCTTTGTTAATTATGAAGTGGATATTATGTCGTATCGTATGACAGTAGAAAATCATCATTAAAGAATCAAAGAAATAATGAATTTGGTAAATGACCTTACTTGAATTTTAGATTTATAACGAAAATTATGGCAACATACTCTTCCGGTTATTTTCCCTAATTTGCATATATGACTACGATCCTAGTTGATGTTATATATTGTCTTTGGGATTCTTCACTATTTTTCAAATAAAGTGATCACCTCTCCCCGTGGTACATTTAACCCATACCACTTTTACACAGTAAACTGATTTTCATTGGTTGGGTTGAATATTCTACCACCAATTTTCACTACATTTTGTTTCCACAATCTGATAGTCAATTTTGTTCTGCATGGCACATTTTGGCTATTTCTAGTTCATGAATTGCTCCCGACCACGCGCAAATTAATTAAAATCTCATCAAGGGGCATAAGAAACAAAGGTATTTCAAATAAGTTCTCCTCTTACCAATACTCCCAATTTATTGCTCATTGGAAATGAGAAAATATATTACAAAAAAATAGAAAAGAAGAATATAAAATCAAAATTAAAAGGCATAAAGGAACAAAATTATTCAATGAATAATAAATATTGTCTTATTACGACCCTCATTCAGAAATGATATCACTTGAATACACACAAATTGTATTCAATACCAAGTCTATTATTTCTCGAATAGCGCAATTAAAATGGAGTTTTATATCACGTTCTATTATGCTAGGTGTTTTTATTTTTAGAACCTAAAGGTATGGAAAAAATCCCGTAACTTCGGGGTTCAGTTAAACTTTGCCGTAACAGCTCCCTGCAAGCTAGAGAGACTGTAGTTGAAGTTTCGTTTCGTAGGTGAGTAAACATTGTCTTTAATTCGTTAAAATGTCTTTGCACATACTTCTTTTATGCTAAGAGCACGATTCAGTGAAATGTAATGGATATATTCGTTCAATAACTCAGTTTTTATCTGTGCTGCGTATGATGAAAAATTGTTTTTATTTATTTGATTACAGCTTGACAAGATTATATTTATGGATGAGTTATGCTCATTTGTTAACATTGTAATGTTAAGTGTATGTTTATGAATTGAACAGTAATGTATTTACATTATCGATACAATGGAAATAAAATCATATTTCTCTAAAATATTATTACTTTAATCATGAAGAATTACTTCACTATACTGGTTAGATTTGTTATTTCAACAATAAACATACAACATAATAATCAAAACACATGCAAAGAATATAAGAAGAATGATTATAATATTGCTTCAGAAGAAAACTATTTTTAAACTAAAACTACAAACGATGTATACAATGAAATCCGTCAAATGTATACCAATTTAAAAGTTATCAGAGTTGTTGGAGTAGTTAAACTATGTAAAATTCCAGTTTCCCTGTACGATCTGACTGCCTCGACGTCATCAACTTTGAGCTACCACCAAAATGAGGGCACATTATCATTCCCTCCATCTTGACACTTCATAGCGTCACATATTTCTAAATACACACGCTAAGTCTTCTAAACATAGCGCTAATAAGTAATAGTACAAGCATCACATAAATTTGCAAACTAATAAGGGTGAACATCCCAAAACAATTATCCAAAAAGTTGGCAACCATAAACATAAGATTCGTTCAGAAAAATAAAACTCGTCGTGAACGAGATTCTTGGTTTTATCGTGAATTAATAATAAACAGTTACTGATAGCACATGAAAACTCTTACAAATCCGTGAAAGATTGATACAACGAAATCAAATCTAAATAGCTTCCATACGTTTGGCAAACACTAATGTAATATTAACGGAGGGAAATATCTTATTCATACGCACACAATTTTACTCATGCAAGTGGATTTTTACACGATGTACAAAGTAAAAAAAAAGGTAATGCAATGTTACATATAAGATGTGTCCGTCGAGAGTTACAGAGACTATTCACAAATCAAATGTTAATCTAATAAATATTATTTCTTGTGGAAAACTAGTTGTAGTTAAAATTAAACACTGGGCGTATTCTTTAACAACTAAGTCTATCGAGAACTGTGGTCATTTTAGTTCATGGATTTTTAGATAGTTTTAGACTAGGCTTGATTTTTAGATTTCAAAGAGCGGAATGGATATTTTTTTAATAATTGTGGTTCGAGATTGTATCAAATTACTAGGGAAATTTGATAGAATGTAAAGCACAGTGCACATGAGGAACAATAATAAATTTCGAAACTGTTGTTAGTTTTATTGCGTACAGCTTCGTCCTGTGTGTTAGAACCTCATTAGAGATTTTCTCAGTTTCAATGCAGCGCGAAGCACTCTTTCGTTAAAACCAGTACAAAGATAATGTCTGTCCTCCAACCTTTATGATAAGTATTTTGTTACAAAGCTCTGATGAGGTCCCAACACACGGGACGAAACGTACGCTGTACGTAATACAAGTAATACAACAACAGTCTCGAAATTTATTATTTTTCCTCACGGTACCAAGCTTAACATGGTACATTTCATAATGCAATCGTAACTCGTTGAAAGGAAACAGTAGTCCTTCACATATTCCACCAATCGCAACGCCCTTGCTCTAGGGAGGAACACTGAGAAAGAGAGAGAGAGAGAGAGAACATCCACAAAGGAGTGATAATGGCCGAAAGGGAGCGGAAGATAGCGAAACGTAACGAACAAGCAATGTCCGATCGCTCAGAAAGTGTTTACCGCAACTGACACTAGAAAATGGGGTTTATTTAACGAGTCAGCTACCCCACCCGCATCGCAATTCGTACAAATTATTCTGACAATAGTAAGGTATAAACAATACATATAACATTTACAATAAATACACAATTCATTTGCCCCCCACTACCAAAATACAAATATAAGTCCCTCGCAACTGATTGCGCAATGTTACATTGAGCTCATTCTCTTGATTCGCGCATTTACAGTTAAAATGTATACAATCAATTTTGGAAAAACAATATCAAAGCAAGCACAAAATGAGCAATAATTACGTCTTCCCTTCTGATATTCAATTAACAGTTCTTTGTTTTTAAACGCCTTTTCTCCTCTTCTTTCTTCTTAAAACAAAACCCAATTTTTTACAGTGAATGCGATAAATTCAACTCCAATGCAACGATCTCTTTCGCAATATACTAGTTAACATCGAATTACAAAATTAAATATGAGTCCCTAATCAACGAAATCACTTCGTATAATGTCCGTCTCACAGAGACGTATACTCACAACCAGCGTATTTTCTTCGAAATCGTGTTCAACCACCACGGCTCGAAACACCTCTTTTT
>NNCF01127592.1:391798-406696 GCA_002313205.1 Laupala kohalensis | reverse complement strand
GGGATTTGAGTTTTGAGTTGTAATTCAGGAGGGTTTTTAGTGGGTATGGCTGAGTCATTCGGCGAGTCCCACACGCGGGGAGAGTCATGTTGGCTCTCCCTAGTGCGTAACTGCATTTTCCCTTCCTGTACAAGTTTTAAGGGCTCTAATGACCTTTGATGTTGACGAGCCCTAAAGCCCCACAAAAAAAAAAAAAAAACGACTACTTAAGTATTTGGATTTGGATTGGTTTTGGATATTAACAATCGGTGAATTTTGAGCCAATACTCTCCGGTAGCGTAATGGAAAACTTTGAATTCAAAACAATTGTGATGATACTTTGGAATTTATTATTTAAACTAGCAGAACTACCCGGAGTGGCCCGGGGTTTGAGAAGAAACTCAAAGCGATCATTACTGACATTCTGGTATTAAAATACCTGTCAACAGGTCTAGATCCTTGTAGCTCATTTTCCCAGGAGTTGTCAGGGGTTCTTATTTATAATTCTTATGTTCGTTACCATATTTATTTTAGTGATATTGAATTTTCACTTTTGTTAATTTCAAAAATTAAATACCTCGAAGAAGAATTTCAAAAATACACCAAGTCTTCTCAATGAGTTACGAACGTAATTATGAATTATTTTAATGTCCAGGTAAAAGGAAATACGCTTTACATAGAAAGCGCGAAATAAACAAAGCTCATAACACTAAAACTCTGAGTTCTTGTGGTTTCGTTTCACTTGTAGGTGATTTACTTGAAAACAATGTTCCTTCACAGACTTTATATAGTTTTGCTCTTACGATGTGATCACGTAGATTATCCGCTTCAAGTAACGTAATTGATCTCTTGCGGAGAAATCAGTAAGCTTCATAGTCAATAGCCACGCGAGTCAATATTCACGTCTACTGATTAGCAACCAATATTAACTGATTTTTCTCTCTTTTAATTCATCAATATTAACCATACTTTTCATTTTAATTACAATAACCCTTAAGAAGTTTCAAATAATTTCAACGAAAACTTTTTCCAAATAATTCACCTTATTATTATAGATGTGTGTCCCTTGTTGCTGCCATCGTCGCTTTATACTCGACGTGTGGCGCCACAAAGTGTCAATAGATTAACTTTAACCAATAGTTATCCACCGAAATATAAGGTACATCAATTAGGATCGATAGCACTAATGTTTCGTCCGTGTTCCTTAGAATTCGAAAAAATTTCATCCAAATAAATTAGGTTGAACATAATTATGATTAATAGTTTGCGTTACATATTATGGTATTATACGTCTCTTACGTTTCAACACGTACGGGTTCCCTGGTTGTTCAAATATGATTCCAAAGACACTGTAGCCTGCGACTGCGGTAGCCTATATTTCTGATGTGTCGAGAGAGAACCAGTTAATTTTTTTTCCCCAGAAGAAAAGTACTGGTGCCTCAGAGAGTGTGAGGGAATATTAAATCACATAGATTTTTCAAATTACATCTTGATCTTTATCTTAACGTTCAGATTTCACTCTAATGTATCGGTTAGTTTAAACTTAATGATAATTATAATTCGTATAATTGTTTTAAGACACTTTTAAAACTTTGTGAAAAACAACTTTGAAATACAACATGGGAATTTTCAACTAACATTTTACATTTAAATTTAATAATATTTGTATGAGTGAGCTGGCGCAGTCATTTCATAAAAACATAACTATTGCATAAAACACTGTAATTCAACATTTCATTTGCACCTCACGCGTCTTTTATATATTTCTTTCGTAAAATTTCTATTTTATCTCATAATAAAAAATATCGTGATAATAATTTTGATATTTTTCTCTCTGAAAGATATTCATAATGATAAACTTTGCTCAAAGGATTCTCTTGTTCACGAATTCTCAAACGTTTTAAGTTACGCCCCTATTCAGCATGAACACTATATAGTACACAAACAATTATTCCTTCAAATTTTAACAGATTTTAAAAAGTTTTCCAAAAGTTTTAATTGATATATTATACAACTTTATAAGATTAAGGTTCATCTTGAGGTTTTAGCTAGGAACGTTTGAGTCTTTTGTAGAGGCGAAGTATATGAAATAAAAAGATAATTCGAAGAATAAATTTGAAGAAAGACTTAAGGAATAAGGAAAATCAAAATATTAAATGATAATAGTCCAAAACACATTTAATTTTAGCGTTTTAAAAACAGTCGAAGAAAATAATATTCTCGATCAGTGATGGCAGTCATGGTAGAACTAACACTCACGAAGCCTCCTTATCCCATCGACCTGTGTACTATGTCGTTGCGACTGCTGGTTTCCAGCGCTGCCAACCGAAGTTCAAATGACCGACCTAGTTGGAAAGTTTCTTCGCGCAAAAATAACATTCCCTGTAGAATCGCTAGAGACAAAACAGACCTATAGACGTCAGCGCTCATCTGAAAGCGACTTAGAGCGAATAAATACTCTGCTTCTCTGTTGCCAAATTGTTTTGTTGGGATAAAAGAACACCCTTCGCATGCGTAATGGAATGCAATAAGAGTTAATAGTGCTCGCTAAAAAACTTCCTCTCGAAAATTGATGGATTATATGGCGTATTTCAATTTAATTTATATAAAGAGCAGAAAAGTAGAATTCTTATTATCTGTCTTTTTATCAATAACAAACCACAGATTTCCATTTCTCTTTTAAAGAGGTTCTATCGGTACAAGAATTAACATAAATTTTTAAAGTTTGGTTCACTCATTAATTTTGATCTTCTGAATGATGTTTCTAATTTTTATTTATTATTTAATTGGAGATTTAGGGTTCGCAAACATCTCTAATTTTTACAACGATTCATCGGCTTGGAGACGAGCAAGCCGAATTTTTCAGTTTTTCAATTCAAACAACATGGCTTCTTAAGGAGACTTGAGAACCTTTAAATTGTTCTTCATCACAGGGGAATAAATAACAGTTAAAACTGAGTAAAGTTTTTCACTGTCGTTATAAATGGTTAAAATTAACAATAATTGTGAATTGACAGATCGATCAGGGAATGAAATATTGAAATATTTTACGAAAAAACAGAAAAATCCGCGGTCTCAAACGTCTGCTGCTAAATTTGTCAAGAAGCAAAGTACGGGTGTCAAGTTAGTAGAATATTGAAATATCTTCTGGCGGATTTAGTTATCACAGTTCTTGTTAAACCTCCTTAAGATTATTTATTTCCTATTTAATTCAATAGGGCATTTGAAATTGCCTTCTATACAAGTCGCTACATTCCATACAACGCATTGTTAAGTAAAAACCATGGAAATGGAAATTGACTGGGAACATTTGCGTTAAGACGAAAGAGGGAAGTCTGATACAGTAGGTCTTGGTTTAAAGTCAAGCACTCGTTTTCTCTTCGAGTTCTTTATAGGTAGAGAGGCGACGATTCGAACCTTTCACTGTATTCAGATCTCTGTACAAATGTGAAGAAAACGGCTGTCACCTAACAGTTCCCGCTATACCAGAGTTATGTTCGTGGGAGACCGATTCACTATATGGTCTTAAGAATCGCAGGTTCTTACCACGAGATCGCTCGAAGAAATGAAACACACAAAAGTTTTTACTACGCTTTATTCACGACGTACCAAGTAATCGGATATCTTATTAATGTGAGGGATAGATGAGGACAACTCTACTGCAATCTGTCCGTGCGATTGTATTCTATGCACTTATGTTGCACACCGTTTCGCAGAAATATTCAAATTTTAAACCGTGGCAAACTTAAGTCTTGAATGATTTTCCTTTGGTACCCTAATATCAGCATGTTTGCAATAAAATTATATATAATTTAATATATATTTCAATGAGAATACCGTTGAGTGAAGATATCAAAAGATAATTAATTTAATCAAGGGTAGCATTGATCGGACATAATTAGGCAACCTATTTGCGACTTTTTTTTTGTTTACATGTAATGTTTAATAAAAAATAATGGATGGGTGCAGGTCGATCTTATTGGGGATCTTGTACTACGAGGTTGTTGAAACGTTAGTAATGAATTTGGTCCACACGCTACAAGACACATTGCAGCAAGGCGCAAGACGCAAGATTCACTGACGCACATCGCCTCGGGGCGCACGCGCAGAAATATGTTTGATGTTGCTTCTGCCTGACACGAAAATGTTTGATGATTTAACATCGGAATACGAAAAAGCACGGGAAGACAACTATAAAAAACCAATTAAAATACTTCATAAATTAATATTAGGTTTGGCTACAACATAAGATTTTAAAAGATATGGAGAGTAATCAATTTTGTGGAAAACAAATCCTCTTTTCCGGAGAGACCATATATTTCATGAAAATATTAAACAGTCTTGATATTATGAAAATAAACACCCTTATCAATAAATATTATTGCGTCGATTTACAAAACTCTTAGACACATTCCTCTGTCTGCAGAAGTACTTCTGTCAATGTGGTCCCATTGAAAAGACAAGACATTAGAGATGATCTTAAAGGGACGTCAGTGACGTACGCAAACACCGTTGAACCGCATACGTGACCCTTACGTCGAACTCACTAAGCGCATTGCGCTAGAAAGCTAATTAGCAATGTAAGTCATTAATTTGATAAATGATCATCGGTCTACAACCATCGTAACGGGTGTTTGTCTATTCAAACTCCGATCTACAATTAACCGCTGCTCCTCCATCAGCTACGAGTCCTCTCTCGTCCTCTACAGAGACGTCCGCTACTCCCACACGCGCATTTGCAAAATCAAAACTCGGGATAGAGCATGTGTAAATTGCACAGTCATATTACAGCAACCGATAGTTGCATCGACGACACCTGTCGCCATTTTCCAGCATTTTCCAGCAACAGGGAAAGTTCTCCCGTTTATTAACAACAGTCAATTTCGTGTCATGATTACAATTATTTTCCCGGCCAGTTTTACTTTACCCGTCCGATACGATCAGTCACACCAGTGATCAAGTGGACAGTGAAAAATACGTAAGTACACCGCAGATTCCATTTGTTTACGCAACCCCCAAGGCTTCTTGAAACCTAAATAAATTAAGACAACTCGATGAAACCGTGGAAACGCAAAAGTACCAACCAATGTCTACTCGTATATTGACAGTACAGGATCCAGAATTACTGAAAAATATACATAATTCTTAAGCCCATTTCCTATTTGTTTTAGGACACAACATACTAAAAAATGAGTTTGATGATATTGACATTCATGATTTCAAAATACTATAGATGGAGTGATGATCGCATGGAACATGATTGTGGTGGTATAAACCAACTGCAGTCATAATGTATTTAGTACGTGTTGACATAATGTATATCAGTTCCGTATTACTCCATTCGATTCATAATACTTAATTCATGTAAAAATTCATTTATTACTTTACACTCATATGATTACATGTCCCGACAAGTTAGTTTATATCCTTGTACTTTTGAGTTATTGTTCAATTTTCGTTTTTATATTCTCTATTTTTGGCTACATTGTATTCAATTTTTAAAGGTGAAATCAAATTGGGTAGACGATCAAGTATCAGTTTTTAGAAAAATCATATTTGTGGAAGACGAACTTTCGATACCTGATTTTGAAGTTTGCCGGGGTCAGAATGAGTGACACAGAGTAATATATTCCTATTAAAATCATTTATACTGCGTTCAGCTGGGAGTGACAATTAGTGTTAAATTATGATTTTGACGAGTTTTGGAATTACATCGTCGCCATCCACCCCATTTCAAACGGCATGCAAAATGGACGCGACAGTTATTATTGTAATTCACAGCCACATGGCAGAAAGGCACACCAAATTAAATTATATATAAAAGCATTCATTAATATTATAGCAGCGAGAGTTACAACAAATGAACCGTCCTTCATCATTGTAACTCGAAGGTACATTACAGTTTCAGACAAGGTTTCAAGAGTATTGTAAAGACACAGGATGGGACTATTATTAGCTTATCTACAAGGAAGGGCTGGGAGGGGTAAGAGGTGACGTCAGCTGAGCATTACTTGTTCTAACCAATCAACTTGGGGCATGCACGCGATGGAAACTGCATAACTCAAGTAGAAATAATCAGTTTACACGAATGCGTGCGTAACATATGAACCGCAGATCAACGGATGTGTATGTCAAGTTCCAATATTTAAATTTTCCTTTCAGCTGATTGGCTGTCATCATTTTAAGAGGGTATATTTATGCAGGAATCAATACACATTACAAATGACACCCAAAGTTTGTTTGTGGACACCGATTTAAATACACCAAATTTTGTGAAATAAGCAATAATTATGTGTAGTAAATATATTGACCTCATGGGCATAATTTGAAAATTAATTTTTGTTTCAATTTTTGTTGAACATTACATTTTCTAGCATTTTCATTCTATATATCTTTCTTATGTCTTGACGACATTTCATTATGTATTTCTACCCATATGTTACACGATCGACGCTTTTTTATTAGCAGAGAGTGAGTCAGGATGTGTGTGTACAGTAGTAGTGAGTGTACAAGGTAATTATTCTTAAACGAAAGACAAATGTGGTTTGGAATTTCTTTTCACGCAATTCCTGGATGTTTTTGTGAAATGGCAACGGAATACTTAGTAGTGTTTCAGCAAAAGGTAGATCAGAAGTTGATCAACAAATGCGAAAATTTTGTTGTTGTTCTCTTTAGGGGTTAAACAGTCACTACTCCTGGCACTTCCCGGTGTAATGAACCACTCCCATAAACCGAGATCAACAGGTTATTTTTTCTTATCACCCTCTGTAATTCAATATATTTTGTTTTCTTTGTTCACTTAATTTGAAGCAATATACACTGAAAGCAAAGAAAAATATAGCAAAATTCTTTTATATATCAGATTATAGCAAAAAAGTAACTATTGTTTTTGGGTGTGAAGTCTACAAAGCGTTATATTGAACAAAATGTTTTATCTTTCGTTTTTGTAACAATAAATCCATTGTGAACTTCACGACGGATATCACTGACTTCTGACCTTTCATTTCAAACACATTTCACCCGTCTTTATTATCATGTTTGCAACTTCATGTAAATATTCAAAAACATTGCCTATGGCTACTCAAAATAATATTACTTTGATAAATTGCATGAAGAGGAAAGAGAAGCGAATGACAAAATAGTTCTCTGTTTCCAGCGAGATGACAATGAGAGTTCTGCATTTGTTGAAAACAAGTGGAGTCTCATTTATTTAATTGTACATCAAAATTGACATTCTGAACATCTGACTGCGGAACATGGAGTTTCGTCAACAAGAAATTTTTTCTTTATCTGTGTTAATGAACAATACAGCAAACAATAGCTACTTCTACGATGATAAACGCAAGCACACAGAAAGTGAAAAAAAAAGAAAAAGAAGAGAAATAGACAATGGTAAATGCAAGGGGAAATGATGAATTTTGTGAGATAACTATATAATTAACCTGTAGGTGATAAGTTTAGTGAGACATTAGAAGGTTGATTATGAATGCGATGAATCAATTTCAGAGAAAGCAAATAACTCGGACAGGAACTAAACTCAACAATTTGAATAATCTCGGTAAAACATTCTACAATGAAGACGATGGATCTAGAACATTTTATTCTGATTGCACCATTCGATCACTTGAGTCACATTTGAGGTACCGCTTAAACTATTATTAAGCGTTAGTTGATGAAAGGGTATCGCTATTTAACAGGAAAATAAAGTTATCTGCTAAAACAATTCAGTTATAAACAACACGTCTGTCCTCAGAAAATCATCCCGCATTTTACAAGATTTTATTTAACCCGACCTGTTAGTTTGTTAATGTCTATGAGCTGGAGTATTGTTACGAGATGACATTTTTTCGGTTATTATCAGTTATTTCAATCACTATTATTTATTATTATTAAATTAGTTACATTCTAATATTACTTACATAATATCGGTGTGACTCGCTGTGCCGTCATGCGCCGACGGGATGCAAATCCACTCGCGATCCCAGTTCCGTTCGCTTCACGGCGACCGGACGCTGAAGACAGCTGCGGGTGCACTGCGTCTTGTTTTGAGGCGCGTGTTGACTTTGGTTTGACTTTCAAAGTTCTAGAACATTCTTCTGGGCATTGCCCCTACGTCATTTTAGAGGACGAATACGGTTCTCCCTCTCCAAAGAAAACTAGAAACTACGCCCGGCAGGGCCAAGTATTTCTTGTAAGCATATAAATATTACACCTTCGATGGGCAAGAGACAGTTTTTTGAAGCACGAGGTAAACGTTGTCGCTCGAAAGGGTCGTTTGTTCTCGGGTCACCAATGTGCCTTTTGTGAGGACGAGAGACTACATGCTGTTGTTGGTAATATGAGCACAACGTTAGAGAAAGCACCTCGTTGCTTGGATCACAGATCCGAACTCTATCAAGCTTCGTAAGTGCTATGAACTGTCTTCACTAACTATGCTTCTAGACAACTTTGTATATCTGCCTCCTCATAGGAAGAACTTTCTCTCAAGTGTTAGTGAGGTTTCTTTGAGAACTCTTTAGCTTCAAGATGTGTATGTTTTCCATTTAGTATGTTATTCAAAAGCTTATATTATGGGAAATGTCAAGCTTTTCCACGGCTTTTCAAGTAATAGTTTGTATACTATAGTAAGTCATTATATTGTAATGTAATCACTCAATATGGAATTATCTCTGAATATTCCACTGTATTAATCTAGATACGAAAGTATCTCACTCTGGTTCGATATGATTAACCAATTGACAGATATGTCAACATATCTTTATGTCACTATTGTAACTATCTAGGTTCAGTTGAACCTCCTTTGAATTAAACCCCTTATTTAACCAATGTATTAGGATGTGTTTTAATACGCCTTTTTGTCACTTCCAAAACATAATTAAGATTTCGGTCGCCCTGACAAGGTCTGAGAACTACCCCCCCTCCCCCAAGTCAAAGCCCCTTAAGGGTTGAGAAGGGAGGACCCTTTACTAGGATTTACACCAAGGAGTTGTAAGCTTTGAGACAATATCCACTTTGTAGCCTCAAGCACGGACCTACATAATACTGCTGGATCTAATATCCACCTCTATCTCCGTGACCAATCAAGATATCGGAATGATGTTTGCGGAACAATTTGTTGCTAATGTGCCACGCAAGAACAAAATTTGTTCATGTTCTCGTTTCCGAGAAGTAGGTGATACTCCAGCATTCATAAATCAGGAACCAATCGATATATCGAAATTCTGTTCGGTGAATTATTTGTTTCCCATACATTTGTTACACATTCAAAACAGTCTTTCGTGCGTCCTGTTTTGAAGTATTAATGAGTAATTTTGCAATACCAAAAGTTATTTTAGCACGAAAGCCTTTAATGCTATACTATAGTTTATACTCGTATATGATAGAATAGATTAATGTGATGTAATTGTAATTTTTATGAACATTCCGCGTGACAAGCTTCTTGAAGATAAATTCAACATAAAATAAGATATAATTCAACATAAAATATTAAATAATTTTCAGAAATAATGATAATAAAAAAATTATTTTGTATTAGGATCTACTAACGTGACATATGTATTAGCAATTGGAATTGCATCGCCTTAATAGAAATGTAAACTTTTTAGATTCGTTTCAGTTCATGGGGTAAATAAATGCGCGTTTTCAAAAAGGTTTTTTAAAAGTTTATTATCTATTTAGTTCTAAGAATAGTTTTGACGTGTCCTGTATGAAGACTACACTAATATAAAGTACTACTACTAAGCTTTCTTATCAACAATATATTTCACTCGTTATCAAAATACCATAACCACCGTTAGAATTATGTAAAATAAATTTTGTAAATTATGTAAAATAATCTTTGCTGGATAAGGAGGAGCTGAAATGATTTATCCGCGCACTATAAATTTTGTTTTCCGAAACGCTTTTTCCACACATTTGTTTTATATAGCTACACAGGTATTAGTCTCGCGATACGGTGTTGAGAAACTACGAGTAATAATTCTACAAAGCAAGACATGAAATATGACTATCCACTAAAACTGAAATTATAGATCGCTTCATTGCTAGAATACTGTAAAACGAATGTAATCTCTGTATTTCAAGTTTATTACGGGAACGTATCGTTCGATCGGTAGTCGTAACTATGAGTAGTAAATCCTCGCAGAGGCAAACGTAAAATCTGCTGTAAGCACCGACGTCACTTTTCAGATGTGTCACGCGTTATAATTGATTCAAAACAGTATGTTACGATTGGTGGAGCGATGAAGTAAACAAGTGAATTTCAACTGGATAAAATACAGATAACGCAAAACTAATTGCACGAATATAATTTGTTAAGAAATAATTTGTAAACAATAGAACCCATCTTGATCTCGTAACCTCTGTGATCCGGGACCGAGACCCTGACCGGGTAATCAGTGCTTCCCGTGAAAAATCAATTTTTGTTCAAAAAGAGGCAACAATTACATCAGGTTTTCACGAATAAACGAGCAAATGGGACATCATTGCAACTCATTTTATTGTGCAATATTTACTTACATACACAGACGAACACAAAAAAACTAAACACTACGAAATTCTATAAGCTTTATTTTATTATTATATCAAAATAAACGTTTATGCAAGTTTATAATATTTAATTAAGTTACGTAAAACTTTATTTTTATTATTACTATAATTATTTAAGTTAACTTATATAGACGAGAAAAAGGACTGTTCCACGGAATAGGTAGGATAATCCGAATACCGGTTGATCCGAGGCCATTTGAGAAGGATTCTACTAAACTATACAAAAAGAGAGATGTGTCTTATAGAGCTCTTGGAAGACAAGCAATATACAGATGAATCTTTCACACGTTAATTACAAACCCTTTCCAAAAGAAGAAACAACACCAACCCAGCTCTGATTTAACACTCTTCATTGGATTGAGACTTCATTAGAGTTCATTACAAAATCGCAAATATACATCGAGAATTTTCCTGATACGGTAGTTTTCCTGATACAGTCCTTCTTGGGAAAAAGTGTTGTTGAGAATTTTCTCAGTTCGTCAATCTGCACGCAGCGAGTCAGAGTTAGTTGGGTCCACTTCCATAACTACTTTGCATTTAGAGAAGAATTTGATTTTTCTCGATGAGATTGCTTTAGAATTTACAAAAATTACTCAAAGCGTATTTTATACGAAAAAGTATATTACATTTTGGAAATTATATCAACAAAAACAAAACTGATCCCAGCGTTTTCTTTATGTAATGTCAAAATGATGAAAATTGTGATATTAGCGCTCAATGTCTAAGTGAGTGGAGATACCCGTTATTGTAACGTCCAAATGAGTCTCAGTTGTTGTGTGTATGCGTCGCGAATAAACATAGACATGTCTTGATGGACGAAAAATGTCTTGATGGACTCGAGGGGTTAATAGATGTTAAAGTTGAGAATGAAGTAGCACACGGTGAAGCTGTTGCCTTAGTGGGTTCTTGACGAACGTGCGGTAAGTTCGGCTCACATAGAGATTACATGGGGATCCACAGGGATCGGATTTCAGTAAAATGCCACTAATTAATTAGTACGGACTTTTGCCTCTTCTTGGCTTCTTCGTATACCCTCTTCATCAAGTCCAAACCCCGTAAAACGCTTGAAGACACATATGATGGAGATACATTAGTCTTAACACAGGCAACGTTGAGCTACACCTCGCTGGTGTTGCGGCTCTTTCGGATTAAGAGGATTTACACAGACAACGATCGTAGAACACCGATGTTGGATATTCCAATCCCGAAAAACTTCATGAGTCTCAAGAATGACCTCTAGTGAGATAATATTCTAGACTGTATCACAAACGAAATTAGGTGTGCATTTCATGGATATGACAATCCATTGTAGTTCGAAATCTGAAAATAACATTTATTATTTTTCATTATTATTATTATTACCATCTTTATGGATTCTTTCTCAGTAGAAACTGGAAACATTCACCTACCCCATAGATGGTATTGGGACTGGGTCTTATCGATAGAGAAAGGAAACTCATCCTGACCTGTATGATGTTATTAATTAATTCAATAATTTGTGGACAATGTGACATGTCTGCAGGAGGACAGCTTTTGGTGCAACCTTCATGATATTCTTCTCGAGTCCTAACTTTTTCAAATTATTCTTAAACCTCTTCGATAAAATACCTTCGACAGATATCACTAAGGGGATAATTTCAAGCTTGCCTAACTTCCATATATTATTGATCTCAATTGCTATCTCCTCGTATTTCCTTACTTTTCTGACTCAGGTGAAGTAATGTTGTGAGTCAGCGAAACATCAATATCGAATATCGGGACTGTTTTACTTTCCTTATCAATATGAAGGATATCTGGGCGATTAAAATCCACTATCTCGTCTGTCAGCATATGTCTATCCCAATAGAGGACGTGCTTCAGGTCTTCAAGTACTGCTGGCGATTGGTATTTATAATATGGTGTTGCATCCCGTCTTAATAATTTGTAATTCATTGGAAGTTGTTGATAGATTAGCTTGGCCACTTGGTTTTACCTGCTTAAGTAAGCATTTTCTGCGAGAGATGAGCAACCAGCCATAACGTGTTCGATGGATTCACCGGTCCCTCCGCACTTCCTACATGAATCAGAAACATCAAGTTTGAGGATATGTTTCTCATAATTTCTTGTCCTCATCACTCTATGTTGAATGGTCATCATAAACCCGTTTCAGGGTAAAGGTGTCCATCCTTGATTCATTTGCAAGAATGAAGTCCTAACTATATCGGCAGCTTTCAACAACTTTGGGAATTTTCCACGTAGTGCCATTTATTCCCATATCCTCTATTCATCTTCTATCGTATTCATTTATTCATATTGCAGATTTGTATTACCCAGCTTAAATGGTGTATATATGTCATCAGCTTTTCCAATAATTACCATTATTTCTTCATTGGAGAGCATGAACTTGGTCCTTAGATTCTTTTCTTGATTCCTAGATAACTTGTGGATATCTAACAACCCATTCGGGGCAAGTACAGCCTAATGGTAGAAGAGTTTGTGTATTATTATTATTTATTTTCATTAACGTTTTTTCACAACTTGTAGTTGGATTCAGGTGAGGCGCGGGATATACCAAGCACCTGACCTCGAGCAATATAGCAATTTAAAAATCTTCTGACTATTCTAGAGGTGTTAAGGATGGCTGCTTTTTGTAAAGTTAGAAATATGTTGTTTGAAAGATGAAGCCGATTGATATTCAGATGCAGGCTGTGAGGGGTGACTCCAGTTGTGGACAGGACTATAGGAACTATATATACACACTCCATATTCCGTAAGAGAAGAATTTGTGTTTTCAAATCTTTGTTTTTGAATTTTATCATTGTAAGTAGTTCGTAGGTTGTGGATGTTGGTCACTGCAATATCTATGATGTGTGTGATTTTCTTGAGTTTGTCTATTAGAATAATATCTGGTCTGTTGTGGTGGATTGATCTATCAAAGTAAATTTTGTACCTTCCGTTCTCTAAAATTGATTTTGGGAAGTATATGTCGCACACGACAGTGTCTTCTATTAGTACATTCTTCCCACAGAGTTTTTGATGGATTATATGAGCAACCTTGTTTGTGTAAAGTCTGTGCTAATATAGTGCTTCCTCATGTAATATGTTGTATAGTTTCTGATTTAATTTTGCATCTCCTACATTTGTCATCTTGCATGTCTGTGACTTGCAATATAAATTTTCTATAGGTTTTCTTCAAATTCCTCAGTTAGTTGCCTCTTTATGCGTGTATGGTCTATGCATCTAGGTGGTTGTAGTACCAGATATTTGTAAAATTCATTTCCTTCCATTCCTTTAATAATAATAATAATAATAATAACAACCATTATTATTATTATTATTATTATTATTTCGTTTGTTCCCTCAGCATTGANCCTCACCATTGCTGCTGGTATAAGACAAAGTACGAGCTACAGAGCCAAGTACATCCGTCTATATATCAGTCAAGAACGTTCTTACAATGTTGGTAGTATTGAGAATGACGGCTTTTTGCATGAGTTTATAAATATTGTTATTCAAGTCAAGAATCATAAGGTTTTCGTGCAACTGCATTGGTATTACACCAGTGGCTGACAAAACAATTGGCACAATGCACACTTTATCTTTTGCTTCCAGATCGTCTTGATTTCGGTACTCAGGTCCACATACTTGGTTTTCTTTTCAACTATTGTTTTCTCAATGTTATGTGTGTTTGGCACAGCTACATCTATAAAAACGCAGTTTTCTACCTTTTATCACGTAGCACTACGTCGGGTCTATTGTTAGGGACACATCTGTCTGTAATTATAGATCAGTCATGATACAAAGTGAATCTGTGTCTAATACAGGAGAAGGAATATATTTGTAATATGGAGAACTCTCTTTTAACAATTCGAACTTAATACATAAGCAACCTCTCGGTTGTGACGACGTAAGTAGTCGGACTGACAGAGAGAGAGAGCACTGCATGCAGACACAACACGTTGGACAGTTTCACGTTTCTCCTTTGGCATTTTCTACATTTATCGTCCCCTGCATCCGGATCCCTAATGATTTAATTCAGATAGTTCTTTGTTTTTATCACTTCATCTTGCATTGCTATCATGAAGCCCTCTGCTTCTGGGAAGAGCAGGTCATGCATCAACTACACGTTCGACGCTTGCTTGTCGACATATGTTTATTGGAGATTTAAATCTATCTTTGACTATGCGATGATGCCAAAAGAATACGTCAGAACATGAACTGCAAAGTTGTTAATAGCTTGGAAGAGGTGCTTACTATTTAGATCTGTTTGACACGACATGCACACTCTCTTGCTACACTCTGTTGTAAGTGAATTATTAATGCTGGAATGATGTATTTTCCTGGATTGTTCATGCCCTAAGCATTTATAAAATTCACCATTGTCTAATGCTT
>NNCF01127592.1:365353-376084 GCA_002313205.1 Laupala kohalensis | reverse complement strand
CATGTAAATCGAATAAGTGGTTCTCAAGGCATGAGTGTGCTAACGCACAGACTTTCATTTACTCGTAAATATATGTTTATTGCGTCGGAAATAAACTAAAAAAAATTCATGGAGCATTTTTTGGCGCGATACTTTACCTACTTGTGTTCTTTACCCTTCGACACCTGATGTGTAAGATCTTAGTCCTTCACTTTCTTCCCACATCGGTTTTCTGTTCTGCTGCAGTAATATGTGTTCGATGAATGTTTTCTCTTTCACAAACACTAATAAACGTAGAATCACTTTACAATAATCACTTTTCTAATCCCGGAGCGACTACACTAACCATCGTCCTGGCACGTGATACCATTACGAGAGCAGAAGCGTGACTGAACTTTTTGCGCGGACTCAAGTAGTTACGAATACAGTTAATACGATTACTTGATCGGAATTGATCGAATGGTCCCTTACTAGCTTCCGGAGAGTAAATTAGTTTATTGTCCTCCACGTGGTCATACGTAGTTTGCAACTGCTTTCTTAACAATAAAGTTTAAAATTTAAGCAGTTCCTGATTCACAAACACAATGAATGACTAAATACAAAATAGAAATACACTGACGGCGTTCAGTGACCTATGAGACGAGGAAAGAGGAACGTACTACGAACTGACAGAAAAGTAGCAACGTTAATCGAAACGCAACATCTCTTTAACGAGCAATTGCTCGTGAGCAGTACGCGAATTCCCGTTGCGAAGTAGAGCGTCAAATTCCAGGATAAATGAGACATCTAAATTTCACCCAAAGAATTTCATTAGCAGTCAATTAATTATCAGAAGATTCTTGCCGTAGCTGACTCGGATGCAGGTGCTTCAAAGAAACTTCAGCTCTAATGCCGTAATTGAAGGAGAAATCGTTTGTGCGATAATTGCGAAACGGAATACGGTGCGTGGGAGAGTCACCAATGGGGAGGGAGAGTCAGAATGTGTGAAAATGATGAAATTATAGATTTTTTTTGCATAGTTTTAAACTTATATATTTTCTTAACAAACCAAATTTTATTCTTCTACGTGGATTCTAAGTGCATTTTTATGGCCAAAACAAAAACAAAAGAAGAAAGAAAAACTGACGTGACGCGAACTGTAGTCCTAAAAAATTTAGCTTTTTCCAACCTGGTCTCATTATTTCCGCAATGGATTAATTAGGGAAAGGGTTAAGAGATGCAGAAAGAAGTGAAAAAGACTTTAAAGATGCAACAAAAGATGAGGAGAGAGTTTCGGAAACGAAATTGAAACTACAACATGAAGTTGACGATACATAACACGGGGCAGGAGTGCTCTAGGAAACTTTCAAATGCATTTCCAGTAATTTACAAATTTTCATATTTAAAGAACATTTTCTCAAAAAATAAAAACAAAAAACATTCAAACTTTTACACAACATTGCTTGTTCTTTCTTTTACCTTTTTAGAATAAATGATGAAAAAATATTTATGAAAAAAGTTATTGATGTAAAACTAAGAAAATTGAAAAATAGAGTATCTTATTACAAAAAATTGTACAACAAAAATAATAACTATTTCTAAATATTGGATTATAAATATGTGTAAAAACCACCACTGAAGGTGTAGTAAAACAATTAGAAATATATGTTTATTAGTTTCAGTGAAAATGTTCCTAGTATTTAACTACAATTAACATTGAGAGAATACACCGCTCCGGCTCCCCTTAAGGGCAGGAGGGAAGGATTAAGATGTCGCATAAAAACAATGAAAGAATACATAAGTGAGAGCGAGAATGCGCGTGATTGCAATGAAGACGCTCAGTCAAAGTAATGTTTTGTAGCAATTATATGTTACTCGTAATGGTCCGAAGAGGAGACGCACGATTGTCAGTTTCTAGAAATGCTTTAGAATACTCATTTAATTCACTTGGATAATATGAAGATTGCATTATAAGAAGACTATGGTATCATCAACATGTAAATAAATACGCAAATGTCCCCAAAAAAAGTTTCATCCCCTCTCCTGCGTAACTGCACGGAGCTAAACACGCAAACAAATTATCTTATTTCACAGCAATTAAAGCTGTGTTGTCCATTTCCTATTGTTTCATCTTCCACATTTTTTTCTTTCCGAGATGACAGCTTTTAAAAATTACATCGAGTAAAGGAGGTACTTGACTTACGTATTTCAAAAGGATATTTACTTGAATACTCGAGAGCCCCAACAAATGACAGCTCTGGCGCGTCTGACAGTGATCTACGTAATGTATCATCTGTAGTCTGTATATGATTGCGAGAAACACGTGAGAATTCTACAAGCGAATTTACGTTTAGATGTTTCCGTCTACATCAACCAATTTATAGAACTGGTCGTAGTAATTGATATGAGAACTGCGAGTGACAGAAGGCTTAACCTCTAACCGTTGGCCACATGGAGGCTGCCAGAAGTTAGCTTTTCCATCACGTGCAGCAGCTTATGTCTAGATGACACCGTGTGTCGTTTGAAAAGGGGGAGGAGACATGGCGACACCGGTGTTCCGATTCCATTTTGGTTACATCTCGTTACTACTGAATTTGCTGCATTTTTTTTTGAATCCTTAGCCTCTGCCTTAGGGTCCTTGATCGGAATTGACGGAAATACGTCCCTTGCTTGCTTCCGGAGAGTAAATTAGTTTATTGTCCTCCACGTGGTCATACGACGCACTTCGTAACTGCTTCTTTTGACAATAAATTTATTATTATTATACTCTTTCGCCGCGAAGACTATAACCACACGATGTTTTGGGGGTTAGAAAAGATGTATTGCTCTATGTCTCTTCTTCCACCAACTATACATTGCACCATTTTCCATCAACTCTGTATCATGGAAATATTTTTAAAATGTGATTGTGAATTGTGAGTGAAAAGTTTTTCATAAGTTCTCAAACGCCTTGAAGCCAACGATGTCGTAGTTTCAAGAAAAAAGTATAAACTCAGAAGTAAGCTTAATGAGAAGGTCAACCATTGTTCTCGGTTTAGTAGCGTGATTTCAGGCGTTCGCAATTTTTGTAGCGTAATTCCAGGTAGATGGCAATTTAAATTGTAATTTCAGCTCCTTTGATTTTTCATTACTAATAAAATTTCACGCTCTCTTTAACTACGCATGTTGACTTAGAAGTCATTAGGTCTTAATTTTTTTACTTGGATTATTACGAGAAGTTGGAACTGAAAACTAGAATAAATAAGATGATTTGAAAGATTTCTCAAATCCAAATGTGTAGTTCATCGCACATTGCTTTTATTAGCTATGATGTGGTATTTTTTTATTATGAGAATACTACTTCTCCAGTTAGCAGATTACCATTCAATGATTGCTAACAGCGACGAGAAACACGTTTGTAGTGCAGAGTTTTCATTTCGAGTGCACTGAATGAAATGTGTGTTTAAAATGATTTTTTTTCGTAACTTGTGTATCCGATTCTGCTTTGAGAGTAAAAGTATGGAGGTAGATACGATCAAAATAAGTAGACCATGTCCTCTGTGATTTACGTAAAATTTCAATTTCATAAAACAATGTATACCACAAATTTCATAATACAAACAAACCACTAACTTTGTTTCGATAATGTTTTTCACAATTTATCAAATCATGAACTGATGAACAGGTATCAAGGATTAAGTTATATTTACTAATCACATATACGATATTTCTACGCAAAAAATAGAAAATAAAGCACTTTTGTTCCTTTGAGTCGGGGATCCGCGTTGGAAGATTGTTTTTTTCTTCTCTTGTACAAGTATTTCTTTCCCGAACTGGCTGTACCATTACTTTCACAGGTTTAGTCTGTGTTCGCTTGGTTGATATTCCGTGTTGATTTCATCTCTTCTTTATGGGATGATTCTTATGCTTCAAGAGAATTGGATTGCATACATCTACCAGTTACTCTTATACAGGTTCTCTAGGCTTTGTCTAGGGGCGTGTTTATTGTAACAATAAATCGTGAATTTGGTGTTTTTTCAACTCTTATGATTTTTAAACACTATACTCAGAATAATCTATAGTTCGATAATAATTTGTACATGTACATTTACAAACATATTTGCGTTAAATTACAAACATATTGACATTATGTATGTATTATAACTCGCAGCTAACTTTTTATCTTTTCTAGGAACTTTTGCTGAAATTTTTTGAATCCTTAGCCTCTGCCTTAGGGCCCTTGATCGGAATTGATGGAATACGTCCCTTGCTTGCTTCCGGAGAGTAAATTGGTTTATTGTCCTCCACGTAGTCATACGCAGTTTGTACTGTTTTATGACAANTGCTTCCGGAGAGTAAATTAGTTTATTGTCCTCCACATGGTCATACGCAGTTTGTACTGTTTTTTGACAATAAATTTATTTATTATTAAAAAATTTATTATATACTCAACACTCATCCACGTCGATTACTGAACGACGTTTGTGTGGAGGGAAAAATATTTCCAAAATATATTTTCTGCCATTCGGTTCTTTGGAAAAGGCTCACATACAACACTTATTTTGCTGTGCTAAATAAATAAACAAACTTTATTGAAAAAAAGCAGTTGCAAACTGCGTATGACCACGTGGAGGACAATAAACTGAGTTACTCTCCGGAAACGAAAGAGACCATCCCATCAAGGGACTAAAAGGACAGTGGGGGATTTAATATTTATAAAAGAAATTATTTAAGAAATACGTAATGTTATCTATTTATTTTTCCAAAATAAGTTGTAGATATTTGTTCAGTAAAAATTCAAGATTAATAATAACATAAGTATTAAATCACTTTCCCACCCATGAAATATCCGCCGACACTCGGAGGAAAACTGGAGAAAAACCCGGGCCAAAATGTGACTGCACAGATAATGTACTCAATCGTGCCAAGGTTGCGTACAGTTAGAAATAAATTATTAAAAACAAAAAGCAAAAACAATATTCATGAAAAATGAATTGTATCTGTATCTAGAGTACTAGAACAATGGTGTGATATAGTATAAGAGATATTAACATCACCTACATCATCCTAAGTTATCTGAAAAAAAATATATTTATTATGGGTCCTCTCCATCAATTGAAGAAAATACGTCAAAAAATTAGTTACAAATGGACTGCCAACGTCTGTGGTCTCGTACTGGGAGAAAGGCGATCCAACATCACTTTGGGCTTACGAAGGGCCAACGATCCGAAACGTACTCGGTTCGCGATTAACAAGAGCAAATGACTCTGCCATCCTCAAGTCACTTGGCCCGAGCCCATACACATTTTCTTCACACACTGTAACTTAACCACGAGCGACTATGGTTGATCAATTATGTTAATTCTTAGAGGTATAGTATTGACATTATTTACATTTACAATCAAAATTAAATTGAATTATTAAATCGGCCTTGTTTTGTAGACAAAACGTATAATATCAGAAATGTTACATACTAGTTTATGAACTCACCCAGAAAACGTCTGGAAAAATTTACAAACTGAAAAAGTATCAAAAAATAATAGTTGTTTACAATAATTTTTCTGCTTTGAAGGTTTGTGTTTTCAAATTGTTTATTTTTTCTCTGTTATTGTTTTATTTGTATATGTAGTTAATTTGTTTTTATACTTGTAACTAAGATGAAGAAAACAAATTTGTTGATATGTCCACACACTAACGTTTGTCTGATGATGGCGACAATATACTGCTAAAACGTTGTGATACTAGAAATATATAATTGTCAACAAAAAAAAGGTCCATTTAATAATTCAGTTTTAGAGGAACAGTCTCAAACAAAAATTCCTTCAGAAAAGAAAATCTGGAACATTATTTCTCACGATTAAATTATCGCCATACCGCTTTCGGCTGGCGATTGAAGTCAGCGAAGGAATGACGGACGCAGCCTTCCGTCAGAGTTATTTTGAACGTCAAAGGGAGTTTCTACTGACAGATGGTAGTGTTTACACAGTACGTGAATATTCGATGACACTGTACATCAGTAATCTTACTTACTGCTCACTGGCAACGCTGACAGAGAATAACTGACCAGAAACACTACGCGTATTTGCGTACCTTTAGCATTTCTGTGAAAACGCGGCTATATTATCTCTGCAAAATGATTAAAACAAATCCACAATCCGGTGTAGAGCTCCATCCTTCGTCTTTACTACAAACACAGTGCTCTCTCTGATATATTACGTAAGCATTGTTTAGGATGTGCTGTAGCACTGGCAACAGCGATGAGGGTTTATGAGAAAGAAGCTTCAAATGAAACACAAGGGGCCCCCGACACACACACACACATAGAGATTGTGGATTTCCATTCAGGGTTTAAGTTCCGACTCAATAGAGATTTCGTGGGGAAGCAGCGTCTCGGCTTGTTAGCACATTCTCTATTCCCATCTGGCAGTTCACATTCGTGTGTCTGAGAATTACGTAAGCATTGTTTAGGATTTGCTGTAGCACTGGCAACAGCTATGGGGATTTATGAGAAAGAAGCTTCAAATGAAACACAAGGCTTCTTTACAAACTTCTCGAGAATTTCCCACGGGTTTAGTAAGCAACTAAACCAGACGGAAATATTAACAAGGTTGGATAAACTTCATATAATTATCAAGTCACAGAAAAACTTAAAATATTTTGGTTTACATTTTATAAAATATTTTACACACAATATTTATGTATCTGTATTTACTGCACCTGCTTGAAATCATAACTTCGGAAGGACATTGCAGTTCAAAAAATATCTGCAATAAATTATCACTAGATGAGGGAATTTTATCCTCTAAATATACTCAAGTATTCAGGAGTTGTTGAAACTAAGTATATTTCCTATAAAAATCCCTCATAAATATTAAAATGATTATTTATTAGCAGTTTTTCAAGGTACTGAAGTTGAGAGAAAGAAATCTGATAAATCTATCTAAAAGTTTTTAAAATATTTCATGGGTTCCGCGTGAATAAAAAAATATTTATTATTCAACATTCTTTATTATATGTTGTGGTGTTCTTCATTTGTATAATATCTGGTAAACGTGGGAGAATTTCAATATGCTCTCGTTACATTTTTTTCTCTCATTTAAACTACGTGTCATTAATTATATTGAAAATTAGCTTCAAATTTACTGNATTCTTTATTATATGTTGTGGTGTTCTTCATTTGTATAATATCTGGTAAACGTGGGAGAATTTCAATATGCTCTCGTTACATTTTTTTTCTCATTTAAACTACGTGTCATTAATTATATTGAAAATTAGCTTCAAATTTACTGATTCATAAGTCCTCTTGGTAAAGGACAGCTAGAGTAATGTACTACCCGCACGCGCAAGCCGGCAGCTACTAGCCCAACCACTCACATATCAGTAACATTTTACCCACTTATGTCAGCACAGGATAAAATTAGTAAGGTATCGTACATCTAGCTTTCATGTACACCACTTTCTACACAAGTGCGGAATAGGAGTCATATTTATTTCGATAGTGAATCAATGTTTTTTTAGAAAAGTGACCCGATTCCGTTCTCGCCCAAAGGCAACTCCTCGGGGACACGCCCCCAGTTCGAGCGTCGTCACTGATTCTGTGCGTGGACCTGCGCCTTGTCTGTGCAACCCGCAAGACAACTCACGTTCCCAGGAGTTGAGAGATCAACGTTCGTTCCATGAGGCGTCGCCATGATTCGTAGATGTCTGCCGGCTTATGTTAGTCAAAACATTCCTACGTCCAATTTCTATATTCTTTGTTTATATTTAAGTTTCTTTGAATGTTATATTTATGAATAATATTTACTAGTCACGATATTCTTATTTGTAACAAAAGAGGTATTTATAAAAATAACATAATATGGACTGTGAGCTGATTTGGCTTCGTTCGTGAGGATCAAGGGCTGCAATCAACCTGTATGATCTTGGCAACAAGGATAAAATCCGAGAACAAAAATTTCAACATCTCTTGAGACTATTGAGCAATTTCTGTAAAAATTACATTAAAAATAAAAGTAAATGTTTGCTTAAAATTTGAAAAAAAGGCGAGTTAAGTAATTTATTTCAGAAAACATATACTTTTCTCACAAGAGACAACATTTCTCATTAATTATATGTGTCCTAACTAACTGGTAAAATCTGTTCTAAATGCTGTACTCGATATAAGTGTCCATTATTGCATTCATTCATTCATATTTCAAAAATTTAATTCTCTGTCTAAGTCAGAACCACATTAACACTGGGTCATAGGTCACAGATGCATCCAACGCCCATTTCCCTATCGTTCTAGTTCGTGCATTCCTGGATTTTACTTACGAACCACTTTAGGGGACATTAATTATCATGCAATTTAAATTCGGTGATATTCGAAGATTGTAGGAGTTTCCAATTTATATCATACGATATCTCCCCGGTAACCGTAAGAGATCAAGGACATTTACGACACCAATCTTTGGGTTGAATTAGATGAAGCACGAAACCTTTTTTTCACCTTTTAAGTTCTCAAAAAAATATTGAAATTTAATTCAGTTCAATTTAGAAACTAAACGAAAATTTATATAAGACAAACAAAATAAAATGAAAATCACACATATTTATATAAAGTTAATATGCGAATCTCATTTATTTCGTTGTGAGGACTATTATTAAATCTCTTTTTTAAGTTAACTTTACTTTGGTCAGTGTGGTTTACGTAAGTTTTGGTTTACGAACCCAAGACTTCGTAGCAATTACAAATGTCGGTGGTCGTTTTGTAAAATAAAGTTAAAATTTTAGCTTTATTCCCAAAAGTAGTTTCCTAGAATATCACACTTTGAACTCGTTAAACTCGTCCCGACAGAAGTGTGATTTTTGTAAGATACGTTAAATAGTTAAAATTATGATCTTTTTTACACTTAATTTTATACTGTCACGCGATGGAAGTTGCAACCCAGTGACGAAACATTGTGAGTGGAATGAAATTTAGGACAGGAAAAATTAATCAAAGATATATTATAATATAATAATGGCAGACGTTAGCAGCACAATTAAATAAATAAATAAGTTAATGTTCCAGATTTCAACGAATCTTGTCCATTTTAAAATATTTTGTGATTCGTGATTTGCAACTCTAAATGCTACAAAATCGGTCGCAGTTAAGTGGTCAGTTTACGCTAAAACATTGTACAGACACATTTTTTTATAACTTTCTTCCTACTCTTACATCCTCCAATAGAATATCTTGTCCAAAGTTCATTTTAGTAGTTGATAGTTGTCAATAAATCATTTGAATTAAACAAAATACCCTAAAATGTTTTCAACCTTGACCTATTTTTTACAGAATTTTTGAGACGTAAAAGTAAATTCTAGTAAAAAGTAGTTACTTTTTAACTATTTGGCAGTTGGTATTTTGTTCATGATACTTTAAAAGCATTACTGACAATTGTTATTGAAATTGATGAAATTTGTTCAATCTTTGGCGTAATTCTCATCTTCCGGGGGATTTCTTTCTACGTACGTATTAATTCATATTACGTATTGAGCTCTGAGCTGTGGAGATTTAATATTACAAGATAAATGACCACTAAGATAGTTTGGTCACAAATCGAAATTTAAAATAAACTAATGGAATTTTTTCCTATACAGTAATCAGATAAATTTAAATTATTACGAATGGAACTCAATGGGGAGTACCGTTACTGAATATTCAGTTCACGACGAGAATAATAAAAGTTGCTGAAATTTTCATGAAAAGTTGCTTTATGTCCAAAATTGAGAAAAAGCGTTAGATTTTTTATCCTCTGGTAACGATTTTACATCTACATGAAGAGGATATGGAAATACTATCATGTAAGTAGTCTGTAACACAAATTTAATGTACTGCGACACTAAATCTTTCATAATGAAATCGATGTCAAAGAATAAATGACTATTTGAAATGTTTATTTTTATAATGTAACATCCATTTTCCACGCGAATTCATAATAGCAAGTTGAGCAGATGTGTGCCCAACGCGTGAGAATTTTATATGAGGTTGTGATTCGACGATGCTGAACGACAGGGTAATCACGTGGTCCGAAGTGACTTTCCGTTAACGCAAGAAATGTGAACTACGTGGTTAAAAGCCAACAATTCGACATATTCAGATTAAAATGTTTATTGAAAGTACATTAGTCCATGTTGAAAGAAACTCCAAACATAAAAAAAATAATTAGTTACGTTCTTTTAAATAAAAATAAATTTTTTTATTCTGTAGGATTGCTGTAATATTTGTACAGAACTATTCAAGAACGATTTTTTGTAACTTTGTAACTTTATTTCATTGTGCCTTTTTTACTTAATTTCATAAAATAAGACTCGCACAACAATAGTTATTCTATTGTGATACCATGCATCCTCAAGAGAATGACATCATATATGAAAGGTATTATCTTTGTGCATTAGTTCATGTTGAGAATTAAATCGGGTAGATCGAAGCAAATTGATAGTTGCAATGGTAATCGAAATCTATTTGGAGCAGTGGCGCAACTATCCAAGACGGGGCCCCGGGCAAAATGTGTCTCTTTTAGAGGCCGCAGTTTTAGTTATGGATAAAATTTTAAAAAAGTATGATTTTTTAGTAAAAATACAACATATCTTATTAACAGTTAGTAATTTAATTTAAAAATATTTACATACTATATATTCTTAATGCGGTAATCATTATAAATAATCCATTTATAATTTCAGAGGAGGTACTTTCGTTTCGGCAATTTTTTTACCGGACTGATCTAATCTGCTTCTTAAATCACTTTTAAATAACTTATAACAATTTCAAAA
>NNCF01127592.1:316663-365061 GCA_002313205.1 Laupala kohalensis | reverse complement strand
TTATCTAGGAACTTTTGCTGAAGTTTTTGAATCCGCCTCTGCCTTAGGGCCCTTGATCGGAATTGATGGGATGGTTCCTTGCTTGCTTCCGGAGAGAAAATTAGTTTATTGTATTTTGACAATAAATTTATTATTATTATTAAAAATCATTTGTAACATCATATTTGATGGATATAACACTTAAAACACTCAATTTTTCTTGATTCAAGGAATTTCTCGGGTAACTTTTGAGGAACTTCAATTTCGGAAACGATCGTTCTGCAGTCGCAACTATACCTGACGGAAGATCAATTTGTAAAAATGAGCATTTGCAAAAAGTTCTTCGATTAATTATGACTAGATTTCGGAAAATAATATTTAAGTAATATTCAAAATTCTTTTGTTTGAATAATAATTTTTTTCTTCACAGACGGCAAAAGAAAAACACACAGAGAAAGCCCACTGTTACTTCCAGAGGTTGGGGACCCCTTGAGACTGGGGGACCCCCGGATAAAGTACGGGTGTACGGAGCTAGTTACGCCACTGATTTGGAGAAACATTAAGTTTACGAGATAAGGCATTATTTTTCTACTCTCGAGCTGCGCTGCAGACAACCTTGATAGTTCAACACAGAGCATGGAACATACCATGACAGGGGGAGTCAGACAAATCTTAATATCTTTGTATGTCAACGTTTTTTGGGTCAATTTTTTTTTAAAAAGTGAAGTATTTGATGTACACTCTTTAATCATTATTTTTTTAATTTACCGTTGTAGGACGCCTGTAACTGAAAAATTCTGGACAGATTCAGAATATACGGCAAGCGTCGTGTAGGGAGACGTAATTTCACATTTATTTGAAAAGAATATGATTCCATACAAAATTATATCNTGTTTTGGGTCAATTTTTTTTTAAATTAAAGTATTTGATGTACACTCTTTAATCATTATTTTTTTAATTTACCGTTTTAGGACGCCTGTAACTGAAAAATTCTGGACAGATTGAGAATATACGGCAAGCGTCGTGTAGGGAGACGTAATTTCACATTTATTTGAAAAGAATATGATTCCATACAAAATTATATCTAAATTATTGCTCTTAATAACAACGGGATGTTTCAAGGTTACGAGAAAAATACCATGCAAATACTCACGCCGCTTCCTTGTATGGTGACTATTAAAGTATGGATGAATATATTTGCAGGGTTACCTATAATATATTCAATCAGGTGATATGAAATACATTCAATGACACCGTCTCATCTTATATTATGGGGATGATGGAACGATTCCCCACAACAACAAAAACTTTGCCATCACATTGCCAGAGGTCTTATAAAACACCTCAACGACGAAGATTGAATTTGTTGTTTCTCAGAGAACTTAGAAAATCTCATATTTGTTGGTTTAGTTTCCGTCTATCGCGAGCAAAACAAAACCACCAAGGAATTATCCAGAAATAATGTAAAGCACCGAGAGAGTGGATGTGGAAAGGTATTTCGTTACGCTGTATTGAGGGGGATTTATGTTAAATAAACCTATTCGATATGTACGTTTTATCTGATATTTTTCACTTTGTTACGTTTGTCGTTGTACTCAACCAATCTGCGAGAGCACAGGGCAACGAGGAACATGGAATTAAATTGTACCATTTTTTTTCTACCTTTCCCTGAAAGTAACAAATTTTTTTCTTCACATTAGTAGTAGTTTGTCTAATAAAAACCCACAGTCGGGGTTGAAACGTTGCATGTGTAAGTGAATCAAAATAGAGTCTGTGAAATATTTGTTTATTAATTTATTTTATGCCTTTTGACGAAGTTCAGGACAAACGTCTTCTCTTCCACCTAACCGTTGGACTTGTTAAGGGAGTTGAGATGGAGAGATGTTGGGTTGCGGGAAAACTCATGCTATCGAACTGACATTTGTCTGGAGTAGGTGAGGGAAACTCCGGCTGATTACCTCATCTAGTTCAGCTGAGCAGAGTTTGAACCCATGTTCTGCCGCTCAGCGGGATCGAGGATGCGAAGATACTAGCAATGCACAAGCACTGTCGGTCGTTTAATTTAAATTCGTCGTTTGATTTAATGATTTGCTTTTCTTATATTAGAGGGGGAAGGATTAGCGTTACTTAATAATTCGAGGGGTGAGATGTATGGATTTAGGTGCGTTACGGAGGGGAACGACGGAGACAATTTCCTTCGCGAATACGTTACGACGCGATTCTTCGTGAACGGTACAGCTGGCAGGTAGCCAGAGCGACACCCTGGCGTTCGCCCTTCACACCATCGGAAGTTTAGGACTTCGATATTAAAAATCCCTCTTTAGCATTCAGAAATCACAATGTGTAAGCAATGCGACACCCTCGCCTATTCCAGTCACCACAAACGAATCCAAAGGAGCACTGCGGTTACTGCACTGATAAAAACGATTCCATAAGGGGCGAGTGAAGAGTGGTGAATTTCAGTTCTGTTAAGTTAATGGTTGGGAAACATCGAAAAGATGGTACTCACAATGTAAGTCACCATCGAATCCTTTATTTTCCTCTTTTCACGTATCTCAAAAAAAATTCCGCACTCCTATTTTACCAATACGTGCTGGATGAAGAAGCGGAGCTAATATATAGCCGAATTCCAACAAATGCTTCAATAAACGACCCATTTCGTACTCTCTCGTAATTGTTAATTATGTATACGAAACGTAGATAAAGCACCTGTTGAATGGACCTGAGGAATCGATATGGAAAGTCGTAATCCTTGTAAAAGGACATCGAAGTGAACGTACAAAGCAAGGATTCGGGGTAATGTACCTGTTCTGTTTTAACTTGTTACCATTTGAGCGAAATTGTTAATACAATTTTCTCCTCTTCGTCAAGTCGGAAGATGCCAATTGTCTCTTGGATGAAAATATGTCATTCATGGCTCAAAACTTGAACCGTAAACCAAAAATAATTCTTTTTGGCAGCACGTTCGGGCTGTATTCTGACGAATAGATAAAAATTTGATTTTAAAACATTTTTGGAAGCTTAAAAATGAATAATAGGATTTTTTTTACATATTAAGCATATAACAAACAAGAAAGAGAGAAATAAGAATAAGAAAATAACAAACTCAATAATAGGATAGAAAGGAAAGAGGAAGAGAAAGGAAGAGAAAGGAAGAGAGAGAGAGAGAGAGAGAGAGAACGCGAAAGAAACAAGAGAATAGTAAGACAGAAACCAACAGAGACAGAAAGTATTCAGAGAGAAAGAGAGAGACAAAAAAAACCCAAGTAATGGTCAAACGGCCGAGAAACCGGGTTCAAAAAATGAAAAAACAACACATGTACCATTCAACATTTCATACATTTTAGAGACATATTTATGTGTTAACGGAATATATAAATTTCAGTACTTTGTTATTAAAACTGGAGAATTTCTATGATTTGTGCATGAAATACTGTTAGTCCAGAATATGTCAAATCTAGCCAATACGCTGACCATCTGAGAATACTATTAGTTACATGTCTGTAAAATAAGATTTCAAATTCCAAATTCCAAATCTAAACCCTGAATTCAGTTTACGTGAAAAATATTTATTTTAAAAATATTATGTACAAAAATGTAATCGCAGTAGAAACATAAATCAAAATTTAGTTTTAATCTACTAAAATAGGAATACTAAAATTACGAATCGGAAATTTTGGGAAGATGTATTATGAAAAAAAACACCTTTTCGAAAATAACACATTTTACGAATAAAACCAAAACATAAAACTCTTCTCTAACGAAACTGTCTACGTCGTCACGTAACAGGATAATTAAAAACTTCATTTTTTTCTACAATTTTTTTCATTCTCACTGCATGTCAATATGAGTGGGAATTGAGATAAAGATGTACTACAAAATTCACATTACAAAATCCTCGGGTACTCAGCTGGTACAATCTAAATGTAAAAACGAAACACCACTCACCGAATGACAGACTAATCACAAAATTTCAGGAACTACAGAGCCCACAAATTTGAAATTTGGCAGGTATATTTTATTAGGGTGTAACATCCCCAATGAAACGGTTTTTCGAAAATCGTCTCTAAGAAGTTTAAATAGTTTTTATGTAAATATATCACTTATATTTTTATTCTCTGCCATTTTTTCATCATCTCTTACACGTAAATTTCTCTTCAAACAAGATTCTTTTCCAAAAATAAAATTATCTCAACGGAAATTCTGAGGAAAATCCAAGCGAGTGAGTTCTTTTGGTCACATTCATTCGTTTTGCGGGAAATCAAAACATTCTAAAGACCAAACTGGTATTTTTTCGAGCTCAAACATCGCAAAACACGAATTTTTCTTCTTTGAAAATATTTATTGATTCTTCTTATAGGTAAATTTTTATTTCTTTGTAGTATCAGTGTGTTTCTTGCCAAAAAAAAAGTTAAAAATCTAAAAATCAAAGACTTACTTAATCATTAAATTTTGTTTTATGTAATTTCCAACCATTGAAGTCTACATCCGGAAAAATACAGCAGATTGAGATTTCACAAAAAGTTTTGTGTAATAAAACAATTTACATAATTATTTCACAATATATGGCTCCGTGTTATTAAATTTATTAGTACTTTCCCTAAAGTACCTACGTGTATCTCCGCGTAGGCTACGGCGAGCTGCACCACCACAATCTGTAACCCAAAATGGCAATAATATGGATTTAATTTCCCAATTATTCACACCAGGCCATGTAATCCTCTCTCTCTTGATCTGGTGTTGGTCTTATAGAAACTCAGCTAGTTCGCAAAAGGGTCGGAATCCGAGAAATATGACCACCTCAAATTAATACATACTCCCCGAAATGAGAAAACTTTACCCCAGTCACTTTGAGTGCAAAGGACTGTTCCCAGTCTTTACCCCAGTCACTGTTCCTGGATAACATTTTGGTAACACTCATTTGACTAAATAATGAAACGACCGTTTGTACGAACACTTTTGAAGTGGCGTGTGCATCAAGTTTTACAATGCTGGATTAAATGGTTGTATTTGCTGACATCAGAATGGAACTCCAATAAAAAAGCTCATGTCCGGTTGAAATAACGAGAATATCATTACTGGGGCAAATAGTTGTGAATAATGTTTACAAAAGCGTTGTTTGTAATTATCCGGGATTTGCCGACCAATGATCTGTTTACAAATACGGGGTATTTAACACGAATGTCTAAAAACACGTCGTTTGAGCTGTATGATGATGTTAAACATATTGTTGATACGCCATCCTTAATTATTTTGAATACGTTGGTGCCAATTTGCTTCATAATAAAACGATAGTAATTTGCTTCATAATAAAACATATTTCAACACGAACACAATTTACCGCGAATAGTATAACTGTACTAAATATTCGTAATATAAATTACAGAATTCAATTATTCTTCGGTGGACTGACAATGCAAAGAGCTTTATTTGAATCCATTGTATACTTCAGCTGCGTGTTCAGTAACTTAATTTGCCAACAATTGACAAAAATTATGATTTTGCCTCATTTTCAGTAGAGTTTCTGTCTCATTTTTAGTTGTCATCTAAAATAGTATGTATTATCCTTTTCGGCATTGTAATTATATATTAATTTTAATTATGTTTTATCATAAATTATTTATATTTTTTTCACCATCAATGGAGTCGAAAGAGATTTTGCTTAATTATTAAAAATATATTTGTGTTATAAAGGTTTCTTTTTTTAATCAGAAAATGGTTTAGTCAGTATAAATGTTTCAGTTCGAGTCGTTCAAAGTGTGTTTATTTATATTTTAATGAGATACCATCAAAATATCCTTTTGTCAGTCGAACAGTTGGTACAACTACTCTCGGAAAATGTTTTTCTTATACGGATATTCGAATAAACTTCCTTGTTTTTTTTCGAATTCTAATGGATGTTTACAATTTATTGCTTCATTACACACAAAATACGAAACCAGACATTGGGCGAAAATAACATGTCAGATTCACTATTGCCAAAATAAGAACTGATTGTTTTAAAGACCAGATCTATCACAGACCATTATCATCTTAGACCTCCAACCAAGCGCTGTCCAACTAGCAGACTGCGAACCGCATTCTTCAAGGCCCGCGGGTTCGAGTACACTTTCACATCAAATTATTCAACAACCGTTCGCGGAGGGGGGCGTTATGAATCTACGCTGCCAGAATAAATCTTTGGCGGGACATGTCCAATGAGAGAAAATATATTTCGGGATTACCCCGTCATACATTATAACATGAAAACATTTCGTTATATTACGGAATATTAAAAATATATTTAAATAAAGAAATATATTATTGAATTTTTCCAGCTTGAAATATAAATTTCTTGATGAGAATCAAAATATCGCGTGACAAATAATTATGATCCATCAATTTTCGTCTTCGTAGTACTTTTTTCCGCGTGAGAAATTTTTTTTTCCATGTATATTTATAATGTTATAAAGATAACATTTTAACTGCGCTATATACTTAATAAAATGCAATTTTTCATTAGTTTATAAAGCTTTATTACGTTTATGGCGACAAAACTAGTTTTGGACGATATGCTTTTGCCTGAACCAGTATTGGTCATTCTGAAAACGCCAAAAACATGTTCTGGCAGAAACTCATCAACCGAAACTAGTTTCTTCAAATTGGCCAAATTCGATTTTTTAGCACAAGAACTCGAATTAAATGAAAATTACCAGAAAAAATCAAGAAAGGAAACTTACTAGTTTTACTTCTAATTCTGCTAGAGAGTAAATTAATTTATTGTCCTCCAAGTGATCCTACGCAGTCTGTAGCTGCTCTTTTGACAATTCATTCATTATTACACTATAGAAAATAAACGAAAATTATGCAACCACAGAGAAATCAAAAATACCACAGAAAAAACATATTCTATTGTTTTATTTGCAATCCTGTGGAGAACGTGAAGTACCATTGTTAGAGTCGCAACCACCATTGTTAGAGGCGAGGATTAGAGCTGTCAAGGCAATAAGACCCTGTTGCCACATTTCCCCATCCTCCTCCCTTAGTTTCGCGACGCAGGTAAAGCTGAGATAAGTCCCGTATTGTGATGTCTAGCTTTTACAATGGCTCTCATTATAGAGTAAATCGCCTTTGTGAAATACGTAAGATCCCTCACAATATATTTTTTCCCCTTTTATGTCACCTCTTTATGCAAACGATCTTCCATTTTCTCGTGGCCAGCGCTAAGAGCAGTTTGCAGCATGGCGATGAAAATATTTCCATCTCTTACGGCATTGATGCTATTAAAAGTACTATAAGGAATTGTCCCTTGATTGGTTGAGAATCAAACCCTACCTGTTTGATGTACTTAAGAATAATATGGAAACGAGGTACCAATAAATCAAGTCTTATGACGTTACGTTTAATATGTTCCGTGAATATTAAGTGAGACAACAATGAACTGATTTTCTGTAAAAGGAGACCTCTATTCGGGTGATTTTTTTAATAAAAACTTGTTCGGTAAATAACAATAAAATTATTTTTATTACATAGAGTTAGAGGAGTTATTTTTCTTACCTCACCACATTCAGGGAAATGGATCTCATACTTTAAAAATATAAGAGCAGAAAATTTGCTTTCCCCATATTATACCAGATTTCCTAATGCTCTGGTAAAAAGTAACTGAATTGTCTCATCTGTTATCAATTGTAAAGACCTCGAAATTTGCTAATCCATTGAAATGTATAAGATAAACCGAATATTTTATGAAATAATTCAGATCCTCAAGGTGAGATTGGTACTGAATATTTTATTGATATTTTATTCTGAGATGAATTCTAGGATTTGTTAGGAGTATTTTCCCACTTTCCATCTAATAACATTACAAATTGTTAAAATCTAAAACTCCATTTTTTATGTATGTGAATATAAAATAAGATTATGAAATTGTCCAATTTATTTCTTTAAAATATAAAGGATATTTCATTTTGAAACAATTTTTCTAGAGACATTAAGACTCATTTCTATAATAATTAGAAAACATTTTTCATGACTTTGTTAAGTCATTTTTCTTCATAATGAGAATTACAATCCATATTCATATATTTTGTAAAATATAGTTTAGGATATTTATTAATAATTTTCATTATCCATGTAAACTGCAATTTTTCCCACAAACAATCGCGTTTATTGGTTCATAATATTTTTTTATAAATTATTTAAAAAATTACACATAAAATCCGATATCAGTAATAAATAGAATACCGAAATGTTCCAATGATCAATGTAAAGAGTAGTTTCCATAGAAAGCTTTCGTTGCATTGAACTACATCCGAATCTTAGGGGTAAGCTATAACAACACAGTAATGTACTACACCTAATGAGGCCCGGTGTGGGTTTTTTGGAGGTCCCTCACTTTCAAACACACGAACATTTTACATATTGTAAAAAAAAATGAGTATTTAATGTGTTCAGCGTTGTGTATTATTTAATACACGTGAGATGTTGTTAATAAGTCTCCGTATTACTTATTTTTAGAGTTTATTTAAGTTCAAATTTACGAGTTTGTATTATTTTTGTGAACCGTTTGGAGACCCGTCTCAGACGGAGGACCAGGGTGGAGCGAACCCCATGCTCCCGCCTAAGTACGCTACTGCATCTACAACACACAGCCAAGGGAATGAAGCTCATACGCCCAAGGAGCCCTGCTCATTCTCAACACGTCCGGGAAACACAAGGAGGATNGGGGGGGGGGGGGGTGGAGTGAGAACACACCCTGAGGTTCCGGTACTTTTTTTTCCGAAAGCACTCTTCGGACGCGAGTCGACCAGCAGCATCACAAGGAAAAATGACCAACAAGGAAATTGTTAGTTTTCAACCACGGAACAAAATAGCTTTAATTAAATATCAAACAAACAAAAATAATAATTACCCTCCTAAGAAGTGATCAGCTCTCCAACTTAGTCAAATCACTCAGATACATAATTGTTTTCTTTACTTGATTGTAGTAGTTTTATAACGAAACGTTCTGAATTAAAACTGTGAAAAAATATATATCTAACAATTAATAGTTTAGTATAAACAATATTCAGGAACTCGATTGAAATTCTCAAAGAGAAATTCTTAAAACGTAGCGATCAAAGCTTCGTGATTTGTGTATCTCACCTCGGAAAAGAGTGAAGTATCTTTGTGATAACTTTTTCGGTCAGGTGAAAATGGCGACCAGCCGGGACTCGAACCCGCTTTGATCGCAAGGGTGTCAACCGCTACACCACCGGTTCGCCTTCCACAACTGTACACCGTTTCCACCCATACCTAAACCCCATCCCCATACAGGAGAGAAGTGAACCAGGCGGCACACTATGCTGTGTGCGCTTTATTACCGGTTTACACACGTACCTGCGTGTTAAGATTGAAATCTACGGAAGAAATATGTACTTAAGTTACTTTTTTTAAGTTAAAATCACAATAAGTACATATGCCAATTTAAGACAGATACAATTAAATCACTAAACTAAGTTACATACTTCATAATCTTTGTCCGTGCCTTAGTGTGTGTAACAGTCCAATCTTGACGTATGTGAAGAATTTTTTTCTTATAAATCAAGCCTTGCGGCATTAAGCAGGCATAAATATTTCTGGCTATTTCACGACTACAATAAAATATAAATCGCCACTATGCCCAATCCGCCAATACAAGTCCTGCGCGTATCCTTCAATTTGTCTACGCTATATCAAACAGCGGAACGGTCGAGTTGCGCACCTGGAAAGTGGAATGCAAGGATTATTCCCGCTAATAGGGTCGAGTTGCACACGCTGGTTGCTCGAAGGGTCCTGTCGAGTTGCACACCAAACTTTTCCTCATTCTTTTCCTCCGCCAGCGCAGGGTTGGGAGAAATTACTTATTGACTATTCTATGCTTACACACTGGCATTCATACATACTTTCCAAGTGTAAAATACAATTTATTATTTTAATCGGAATGGTAATTGAAATTGAAATTCCTCTATGTACTTATTTATTAAGTGTACAACATTTTTGCAAAGCATTTGGTAAGTTCGTTATATCTTTACAAAACGTATTTATTTTATATCGCAATTGCTTATCGATGCCAAAACTTCTGTTTGATTTATAATGATGTATCGGTGATCGCCCCAATTTGGCATCGTGTTACCTCCTAATGCTATTAAATGATGACGATGTTTTCTTCATTTCAAAGACAATTTTAAATACTAAAATACCGATGAGCCAGATTTAATTTAAACTTCTCATTTTTCTAAATAAAGTTTTTAATTTTAATTTTTCCTCGCCAGAAATGCAATAAAAACGTGTTGAAAGTCATAAAAAGTATGAAAAAACTGGAAAAGTCAAGTAAGTTTATTTTTATTTGATTACCTAATGTAACGTAACTTAAATTATTAAACCCGGTATCTAAATTAGCAAGACGAACTATAAGAAAGAGTGAATTTAATTTTGATTTAGTGAATGTTATAAATGAACATGTAATTTTTAAAACTATTGCGTAATAATAAAATATCAATACCATTTATCTAGAATATCTTATGAAATTTGTTTCAGGTACTTGAAGTAAGATGTACGTTTGGACATTTTAAAAAATTGTAGAAGTGTGTTATTTTTCAGCAAGGAAAAAATAAGGCGTTATTTTAACTTTGAATGATACAATTTTGCAAACAAATTTGTGTTTCAGAAAAACAAAAATATTCTGATAACTTATCAACGTAAATTTGCTAATGAACCCATAACATACAATCGTTGCACCACCTTGCGTCGATTCTTATCTATTTTTATTGGTATATTTATTATGGTTATTAGTAATAATTTTCGCTGATGAAACTAACAATTTGTTTGCCTCAGAAAATCTTTATTGGAAAACAACGAATCGTGAAAAAAAACAGACGCACAGCTGACATTCAACTGTTATCGTTGAATCCACTAAAAATCTTTAAATTTATTTACTGTTCTTAAAGTTAAGAAATAATCTAAATATAACTGAGTTGTAGTAGAGATTAAGAGCAAGGAAACATTAAGCGATGCCCGTTGTGATGGCGAGATACCACGTGCTACCGTTTTACGAACTATAATAATATCAACAAAACAATTTCATCATATTCAGACTTTTTTTTTTTTTTTTTGGTTCAACATAGTTTTGAACAAAAAGTATCGTGACTGTGAGGACAGTCCTCATCAGGCGAATAACAAGTTTTAAATTAAAAAAACAACAAACATTTCTCAAAATAGTCTGAGAAATGATGAAATTGTTTTATTGAAGAAGTAATCAAACGAACTCTTCTCTGTAATATAATACAGCTTTTAACGGTGTCGGCTAATGTTATTTTAAAGTTCACGAAACTGTTTATCTGACAGAAACATAAAAAAATCTCATACCGTAACTTTCTAATAAATATAAATCTGGATTTTCTAACTTTTGAAAAAGAAAAGATGAATGAAATAAATGTGTTATAATGCTCTCACTATAGCTCTTGGGGTGACAAAGAAGGCCGTGGCCGTAGGTCCCACGGTTGTCTGCGAAGAGAAGGAAAATAACGCAGGAGCTGAACATGGTGCGCAACTGCAACGTACCACAAACTGACTATCAACATAAAATTCAGTTGTTAACTAAGAAGAGAAGAAAGCAAGGAAAATACTAAGAAGAACAGCTAATCAATACTTTGAATACGCGCAACTTGTGAGGCATTGTGAACTTTTGCTTAACAGTTGAAATGTTTTTAATAATGGAACCCATTTAAAAGTATTAGCGAATCTAAACAATATTTCTTATTATTTCTCCTTCTAAACGAGTGCATTGCATAGCAAATGGCGCTGCAATGAATGTTTAAATTGTTACACCACTATTTGAATTTAACGCTATTGTGAAAGTATTTCTAAACTTAATACGATACATGTACTAAATATTTATACCTTGTTATAAATTTTTTTAGACGACTGTTTGAACACTTCATCTAATCTACGAGTAGAAAAAAAGCTATGCATAGAAAATAATTGACAAATAATGATACAGTCTTCAATATCACGTTTAACGTAGACTTAACAGTCTCCGCCTTCATTTACCAACGAAGAAAAAAAGAAATCTTTATTCAAATGCTCAGAAACTAAGAAACGGTGAGGGATTTGGTGTCAATATTTTTGAAACTTTTTAATAAATATTTAGTTGTGTTTGTAGTTGCGACGTTAGTAGTATGAAATTTAGTACAGTAGTGAAAATGTAAGTGCCGTCCCAATCTAACGATTCATTTAAGAGATGGATGTTTCATGTCACGGAATGTCATACAATTGATGACTTTCTTCGTTGAAACTATTTTTTAAATATATTTCAACATTTTGGTATCGATTTATATTCCTATTATTTAATCGAAACTTTACACGAAAATCCCCTACTTACATAAATGTTTCTCTGAAGAGTTTGCTATTCTTGGAGTTACCGTTTTAGTGCTGTACCTCGTGAAAAGACTTTTGACAACTTTCTTTATTTATCGCATGTACATTCACAGTGTGAGCCTTCGGTCGAACAATAAGTCTCCCTTCGTTGGCCGAGACACGTTTTACTTCTTTACCGTTTTCGCAATATAACACCGTTCAGACTAGATCAGGCACGTTGAAGCAGTAGTGATAAACCAACTTGTTTATTTTCTTAATCTCCGAGTAAATTGAAGGAGTTTGAGAAAACAGACCTTTCTCAAAACATTATACAATCATTCTAACCCTTTCCACATCCTCCAATCCACAAACCCAGTACTGCTCCCACTCAACCTACTACTTCTCACTATTCAAGTACAAAGTAGCCACTTTTCGGTGTAAGTGAAATCATTTGTATATTTGTACAACAAAATAATCTACACATTTTTACCGTAATTTCGAAACGTATGAGATGAAATGAAGTAGTGTTCGTCTTGAAGGTGATGAAAAGGAAAAACCAATCATTAAAATATATAATTGTAGTGCTGTATATTCCGATTAATGAAAACACATGTCACAGACAAGACACACAATATGTAATTAAAAATATTAATTCTAAATGAATGTTTTATATCATGCACATGGTTTTTCTTCCATATTTATCAAATAGAAAAGTTGGGGAGTGTGTTGGTTGAATATTACATAGACTTTGTAATACAGTAATTTGGTTGCATCAAAACTTCTTTACGACTTCTGTCCACATTTAGGACTTTTCTCACAATGCCATAATTTAAGAAATCATGAATTACTTTAATATATTACACCGAGATTACTTTAAAATTGCTAATTTGCTAATTAGTTTTCTCGTGTATCATAAATGTTAATAAATGAAAGCTACACTTGCAGAAAGGACGTAATACGACAAATCACAGAAAATGAGAAAATTGTTTAAAGTACTTCCAGCATTTTTATTCACCATTCTTTAATTTGCTTTGTGAGTAGCAGAAAAGAACAAAAGAATAGCTTATTGCTATGATAAACAATGGGAAATATTTGCACGAAATTGATCATTCCCTATGCGAATAACTAATTCTAGCAGTTTACCCTTATTTTAATCACAATATATCAATTACCTTTTTTCTGGTCGTGAAATACCAAAGAAATGTAAATTCGTCATTCATGTGATGTTGAGACAATTGTCCGTGTTGCATACAACTTGTGTGACATAGTAAACGAAACCTTGCTGACACGGTATACAAGACGTTCCACTACATCACTGTTACGCTTCACCAAAAGAGCAGCGATTTAAAAACAGCTGGTCAAATGCTTGATGTGATTTTGGTGACATCTATTGAGAGTTATTCAAACTGTCACCGGTGGCGCTATCATGAGTGACCAGCTCGGACTATCGAAAAGGGTATCCTAGCATCTCGAGGGTGTGGCATCATTGTTCCGGGTCTGCACCAGATGGTGCTCATCGTGGAGGGGCTGCACGGTTTAAATTGTAACAAGTCCCACTGAAACATAGAATGCGAGTGCTATGTCCGCCGGAAACCGGCCACTTAGGCACACTCATTAGCGGGGAAACGTGGAAGTGAAGGTAGGAATGAGGTAATGATAAAAGGATAAAATGGTGGGAGTTATGTTGGGTTTATTGATAGAAAGATGATATTGAGGTGAAAGGATGAAATTGAAGAAGAGATAGTTAGGGGTAGAATGAGGGGATGGAGAGTTGAAGTATGTCGGAAGGATACCGACGGTGAGCACGGGGGTTGACTCTGCGAAGCAGATGCCGAGAGTACTTATGGAAGATGTTGTTGGGAGTGGGGTCGTGGAATGCCTTCCGGATATGTTTTCGGGCACGAAGGAAGATGAATTTAGTTATGGGTTCTAAATTGGAAATTCGACGAAAATAAGAATTGGGGGTGCTCATGGGCGGTTTAACAGCCATCCGCAGGAACCGGTATCCTAGGTCCTCCGCTTTTTGGACCGTGGTCGCAGTCATTTGTCTTTATTTTTCTTGTGAAATAACGAATGATAAAAAATTATTTAAGTGCAGTTAATTGCATTGTCACTTAACTCAGTTCATGCATTCAATGCAAGGGAAACTATCAGCCAATTTCTGCTAATGAATCACTCCTTCTTAATCAGGTTTATTTAGTTATTGATGCCATACATGTATTTACTGGACGTCTCATAAATCTGTGTCTAGTATTATTTTATTCGTGTTCTTTTTTCCTCGATACTGCGCTAATTTCGTTTGACCGTTGAATAATTGAGCTCCTGCTGAGTTCAGTGAAATATAATTAAAATTATTAATGCTATTTGAACTTGCGAGTAATAAAATATATTTCAATAGCAATAATGTTTTAAAAACATAATTTATACTTTGCCAGAATTTCAGATTATAAAGTAACGGAAATTGAATTTAATTGAAATTTATTTTTGTTTCTCCATTAAGTACTTGCATTTCGCGCCGTCTGCTATCTCTGACGTCTTAACAACGACGTCACTGACGTCACATCCATTGTCATTATAACGGTGCGTCTTTTCATAGCCAATCAAGATACTCGTAGATGAATTATTTAGCAGACACATTTACCCGAGAGATGAAGTTGGAGAAAACAGACGTAGGTCAGACCTAGGAAAAGGTCAGTGATCAGTTTGAAACGAATCGTGTACAAGATAGTTGGTGATTCAAGTTTCCCAATATTTGTTTCTTTTCTTAGAGTGAAGTGTTCTGTCTCAACAAGGATCGAAGTCATTGGACAATCCATTGACTTCTCTTACAATTTAATTCAATTTCTTAATCATTATTATTAATTGATTGGTATATTCAAATCTGAAAGATTGAATATATTAAAATAGACCATTGAAATACAACTTTTCTGGCATTCAAACTCACCTCTGAAATAATCGGCCAAAGACCACATTAATCTACAAATGCATAAACCATCTTTATGACTGTAGTAGCTTATTTCTCTATGATCTCCGAATAGTATATTTTAACTCTCATTACCAGCTGCAAGTTCAATATACACATAAGCTCAACCATTTTCTTCGTTAGCTGCATGAAAAAATATTTCCGTTGGAAATCTACATATCTTGAGATAAGTGTGTGTGGTCAGTATTAATGAATTCTGATAGATTCCGAAATTATATGTTTATTCTTTGATAAATCTAAGTATATTTCTCGAAAATATCCTCATAGGTGTCCACAAGAATGAACTACATTTATTAGNNAATAAATAAATAAATAAATAAATAAATAAATAAATAAATAAATAAATAAATAAATAAATAAATAAATAAATAAATAAATAAATAAATAAATAAATAAATAAATAAATAAATAAATAAATAAATAAATAAATGACTTTATTAGTGGCGAGATTCAGACCGAGGTCTGCTCTTCCGCCTAACCACTTTAAAAATATTAACAATATCCTTAAAAAATTAGGGTGAATGGTTTACCATATCTACTACTGGGAAAACAAACTATGGACCATCCCGGTATTGAAACTTAAGTGATTGAGGGAAACCCAGCAAAACCACCAATGAAAATGGCGGTTTAAAGTCGAACGTAACAAATAATTCAAAAAATAGCGTAAGATAAAATTGATTAATAACTAATATAGTACCTATTAAAAAGAATCACAATGGAGAAGGGGGAAAAGATATTTGCAGAAAAAATGAATATAACATTACATAACGACAATACCAAAATTAAGTGAAACATTACAAAAATAAACAAAAATACGAATATAAACACAAAAATATAAATACAGTTAGGATATATTTTATTTTACACAGAATAAAATAACGCGTAGAGATTACATTACACTATGGTTTATATCTTAAATTACATAAAAAATAAATTTCAAATTACAGGACATTGCATAAGACAATATCTTACATTTGGGATTATTTCAACAACGTTATAAGAGGAAGGGGAGAGGGGAGAAAATACTTTTAAGAATAAAGAGATAAAAGAAAGGGTAGTTGAAAATAGATGTGGCGTTTGCAAGAGAAGGAAAAAAATATAGTAATGGAATAAATTAATAATAATAATAATAAAAAGTAAGGTATTAGGGAAAGTACATAAGTAACTGTTTTATATTACGGGGGATGTTGGCTCGACCAAGAGGTTAATTTTCTTTTGAATATATGGGCACCATTCGAATGCCTCACGTTAGATGGTAGTTTATTCCAGTCACGTGTTGTACTTTCTGTACATGACTTGGTGAATATGGCCGTTCTGTGTCGTGGTTTAGTATTTCGAGTTCTTTTTTGTTTTAAATATTGAAAGTTTATAGCAAGTTGAGTTAAAGAGTCCGATACCAGTATGTTCTGCTCCGCAAGATCGCTTTTGGCGGTGACTCACGTATCGCTGAGTCAAACAACATTCCAAGGCAATATAGTAGATTCCCTCTTATTTGGTCACATATTGGCCGGTTAGTCGGAGAACGGTTTATCCGAGGACAGTTGGTCCTTAATGATGCTTAATTGAATGGCGGTTGATCTGAGGACAGTTTGATTTGATGACCGGTTGACAGGATGACCGCTTGATCCGAGTCCAAGAGGAAGGGTTCTGCCGGTTAGAAAATAATCCATGTGGTTGTACAACTAGCGCATCTGGTGAGACTCTGAGGCACCTTCGACCAAAGTTCGAGCCACCCGGTTCCCGGTTTTATTTCCATGTAGTCGCAGGTGTTACGTACTTCCGGTTGATTGGTCTAAACCCCTCAAAAACTCGTCAATATCACGAGATTTTCGTCAGTTTACTCTGATATACCATGAATGTGGAATTTAGTTATTTTTCACTCTTTTTCACACAGATTTCTTCGAAATAAGAAAGTATTTTGTAACTCTCAGAAGTTTATTAACACGCAAATGCTCCCGAAAATTTGCCTACTTTTCCTGCGTAATCAGACGAAGCAAATCCAACAAATGAAATATCGTACTCTGCAGTGTTGAGAAGTGTTGACGATTTCTTATTGATTCATCGTTCACCTTTTCCTTTCTGATATCACAGCATTTAAAAAATGCTACTTGACTCGTTTATTGAAAAAAAGGATGATTGTTGAGTATTTAAGTCCGAACAAATGAAAGTTTTGGCGTGTCTGACAATGTCCTGTATAGAAACATACAATATTCATAACTTTGCCTATCTCCTGTTCACACGTGTTAATGCTAAATATGAAACCGAGTAAAACTTACCTACATCTAGCAGATGGTTGAAAGTAGTATATGAAAGAATGACTAAATGAAAGTAAACGTTCATATTATCATACAGAATGTTAGTTTATTTTAATTTTTATTCGCCAGTACTTGTAGTATTCATCGAAAAAGCATTGGTTATCACGGATCGTCTACTTCTGGAATGACGTCTTCTGGAGTGGAAGTTGAAGACGTGAGGACCCGGAGGTGTGACGTGGACGTGTTTGCTTTGCGAAAGGGAGGGCTTTGCTCTGCTCCTCCATTCCCTTTTCCCTCCACACCTTCATCAAGCCGCCATCGCTCGCTCTAATGAAGGTGCAGCCTCTAGCGACTCGCACCTTCTCCTTCATCCACCAACACCATTTTGAAATTTACAATTCGCGTCCTCAAGTTAGGTGAGAGATGGGAAGAGCTTGGCCTCGGTTGATGAATGAGGAATGTTTTATGAAATAATTCACATGCTTAGAAACAGCACAAAATATATGGTATTCGTCCATATCGTAAGTCATAGATCGTCATAGATTGTCATAGATCGTAAGTCTAAAATTATTTATTTATATTGATATATAAATAAAACACGTTAATGGTATAGTAGAATTCACGGATTACTTTCTTCGTGATCGGAGAAATATTAGTTTTTAATTTATTTTATCGTTTCTGACCTCATTTGAAATAACAGCAATGGGATTCCGATTGTGAGTGAACGAATCTTTTGGATAGTCACTTGGTGCACTTTGTAGAGTGAGGGACAAGTGAAACCTATAGGTGCATCGCATATTCGCATTTCGTGTTGATTCTTCAATGGTTCACTGAGCGATCGTTAAATTCGTTTCAATCTGTCTGTCTGTCGTGCCACTCGTTTCGAGTTCCAGGGAGAGGTGAGTACGTGCTCTAAAACGCTTCTGTCTCAACCGTCGCCAACCAAACGTAACACTCGCTTTGCGCATACGTGCTTATCTGCCTCTGCTTCTCCGGCGACACACTTAACCCCCCCCCCCATTGTCATGGCTGCCTCATTTCATTCCTTCACTAGACAACTTTCTGCTGCACTGATCAGACATAAGAACAGAGATATTTAAAAGGCACTTTTGTCATCATTTTAGTATAAAGAAAACTATTTATCAAAAAATTTAAACGCAAAAATAATTTCCAATAAATTACTATTACTTAAACATCTCTAGCTGATATTAAATTCTATAACATTTAACTATACTACTTGTAAATAAAATGTTTCAGAGATGTGCGAAAACCGAAAATCAATTTCTACGGAAAGTAAGGAGAAAGCGGAAATTCCCGTAAGAAAGAAGTTGATAAAAGAGTATTTTATTATCAACCTCTGTTCAGGCGCCAGAATTCTTCTTTGTTACGAACACAACGAAACAAAAACGCCCAGTCGAGATCCAAAATCTTCATCGTAACATTTTTTCTTTTCGACAAAATAAACCTAATTCAGTAATTTTCACATAAATATTCCTTTCAAAAATTAAAACTTTTAAAATTTATTCTAGTTTTTAAATTAAGATATTTAAATAACATTGCGAGGGATTTACTGATTTGAAATGACAGAATCTGTTTATGATTATGAAAAATTACCATAAAAAAAGGAGTAATGACTACGTATAACGAAGTGAAGGACAATAAACTAATTTACTCTCCGGAAGCAAGCAAGGGACCATCCCATCAATTCCGCTCAAACGCACTGGCAAATTGAATATTTCTTAAAGAAATTGTTTACCAAATATGTACTGCTATCAATTTTTATTATTCCTAAAATAAATCATTACTCAAAATTTGAGATAATAATGAAAGGGTGATGATTTCTGATGTTATTATAAAATCCTTATGAACAAGTTTGAGTCATCCAATTTTGATTTTGTTTATAATGAGGCTTTTGAGGCTTTATATCAACTAATTCTCCAGTTTGTCGTGCGAATGTGAAGGGAGGACATGGGTTCACGCACAGTACGATACGAAAGCAGTGTATTGTGGTTCTGTGGTTTCGTGTGTGAGAGTGCGGAGGATTTCACGACGTGATCCTCATTCGTCATAATACCCACAATTCTCGGATTACGTCATCGAGCAACCGTTGTGAGTCCGAAAGGAGATTCGTTGTTACCACTGTCACCACCAAACACCCAAGTTTCTGCTGGATGGTGATTAAGAATTTTTAAGCAGAAGGAAATTTAAGTTAGTAGCTTGTTTTTGCATTCATAGCGTAGGGTATGATTTGGATACCGGTAGGATGTACGAGAATTTTCTGTAACTAGGATTATTTTTACCCACGCAACGAGTGAAACACTAAAAAAATAATGTTGGTCATCAAGTAGAAGCAGTTTTAAATTGGTTCTGTAATATACTAACTTGTGAGGGCAATTAAGAAATGAAAAGCTGAAAATGGCAATATACTTCCAGAGTTGTAACTATGATACACGTCGTAGTTTTGTTGCCTCGCAGATATAAATATTAATAAATAATTTACGGAAGTAAATTAAAGGAAGTAACGACTGCGTATAACCACGTGGAGAACAAAAAATTAATTTACTCTCCGGAAGCACTCAAGGTGCAAGTGATAAGGATTCCTTTGCTAGTGCTAATGATGGATTTCTTTGCAAGTGATAAGGATTCCTTTGCTAGTGTTAATGATGGATTTCTTTGCAAGTGATAAGGATTCCTTTGCTAGTGTTAATGAGAGTGATGGGGACGCGTTCCTTGCTCACGGTCATACAAAACATTGAAATAAAGAAGAGAGCTAGAACATAACGATACCTTTGTTGGGTAGGTGGAGGATGGGTTTTATCGACTCCAAAGGATAAGATCTTCCACCTTTCAACAACATAAATAAATGGTTTGTAATCCAGGTTAGTTTGAATAAGTTTCTTTATTTCTTACGTAAACCTGAAGTGAAAGATGTGACGCCAGACGACTGACTGTGAATCGTGAGGTCTCCGTGAACTGAATGTCTCACGTGCGCTGGTGGAGACGTGGCGTTCAGCAGCGACGGTCCAGTGTTCTTCTGCTCGCAGATACTGGACGTAGGGGACCTTGGCGTCGTATCTTGTGTTGAGTTCTGAATCCGTGGCCGCACCGTTCCGGGGGAGAAGTTCCTCGGTGTTTGGCGTTGGAGCTTGAAGATCTCTGCCGTTGGGTCTCAGGATGCGCTTGAAGGCAAGTTCTTCAAGGAAAGGATCTGGCGTCGGCAAAGTCTTGAGTAGAATTCTGGTATGCAGCGTTTCGTACTTTCTTTGTGATTATTCGTATTATTGAGTGCAGCGGCCAGTATGTCGTTTGAATTCGGTTCAGGATTCTGAAAGGCGAAGCTTGACTCTTGAATATCTCGGAGTGGAAAATTGCATGAGCTCGTCGAGACGAAGAAGTCGGACATATGTAGCGCGTATGGCACGATGGCAGGAAGAATGAGAATGAATGTTTTCCGTTGCCAAGAGTAGCTCATTAAACGAAGATATCTGAGCATCTGAGTCATATTAAACTCGGTTGGATCTGAAGAGAACAGGTCTTGTGGATGCTGTTACAGATGATTATTTGTTTACAGGGCTCACATGTTCATGAATAGCATCTTGCATGGAGTTTATGGTGAACCATGTGTTCGTTTATTATTCCTTGTATTGGCCTTGGAATGTGTTGGCCATGACTTGGAATGTGTTGGCCATGACTTTGATGCTGACATGACTTTGACCATGACTGTGTTGGCCATGACTTTGACTTTGCGTACAGAGGGCTGTGGTTGATAAATAAACATGCGATGGCGAATGTTTATCATTGTGGAGTACGAAATGCGGGCATCTTTGTGGTTCATTGGAACCGCATGGAGATCATCAACTTGTGATGTGCTCGAGGGCAAAGTCGAAAGGCGTGGGCGTCATGGGGAGGCGTGTATACGTGCGTCATATAGTATTGTGGACAGGACACGTGTGTTACACCTTTCATAAACTTCTAATTCATGAAAGTATAAAGGAATGAATCACACCCCTCACTAATTTTAAGGCGGGGTTCATTCTGTACCCCACTTGGCTTCGGTGGGACTAAAATATCTACGCCCTCCTAGTATTAAGCTTACCCCCTACAACGCGTGTGAACAAACAGTCCAAATTCTTCTTCAAAGCACATTCATCTTCACGGTTTTCGAATGTCCCGTAAGCAATATTTCCAGGTTATAGGGGATTTGTCAGAAAAAGAAAGGACGAAGTTCTACTAGTGGCATTGAAGATTTGCGGTTGCAAGCTGTATTTTGAAGTACTGTTATGTTCCAAGACTCAGGGTTTGTAATGATGGAGAAAAACGCGCAATTGCCAAATGGTGAGTGCCACATAAAATGTGAATATGCGAAATGATTTGAAGTGAAATAGAGCTCAAACATACAAACTAAGAAATACAATTGACTTCGTGCATATTTAAAAAAAATATTCTCCGTGGTCTAAGAAGAATAGTGAAAAACCACGTTCTTCTAAACATGTAATTTCCAATATTTCTGTATGAAATATAGGTAGTGAGTTAGAATAAGTGATCCAAGGAAGAATTATAGAGTTAGGTTTCACACTTGTTATGTATGTAATGGGTATTAAATGATAGTGGGTTTAATGCGAACTACACGTGGTCTTCTCGTATGAACCAAAGAACGCTAAACAAGCGAAGAGCTGCGCGAAGAAATAAACAGTTGCTATAAGTATGACGTCATATCACCTCCTAACGGTTCGATGCTGTAAAGACGTAACTCGACAAACCTCACAACGGTTCCCGATATTTCGGTCCCAAGACGGATCCCTCGGAGTCTGCTTTAATTGTGATTTTGTTAAAACTGTAATCCCCGTTGCTGTAACACACAAAACAAAAAAAGGAAACCTGTGAATATAAATCTTTACTCCTTTTAAACACATCATAACTTCTTCACACTATCGAAGAGCTAAATCTTGGGCGACGAATGGGTTAGTATTTTGTATGCTAAATATATTTATGAAGTCAAAATAATAGCTTTTTCGTAAATATGAACGGAGTAGATATGTTTGCAAAATGACATATTCTTCCTATTGCACGCTGATATCAATTTTTAGCTTTCAAAACACTCCTAAGTGGCAAATTAAGCAAAATATCCACTTTATTAACAAACAAAAAAGGAAATACATTTTTTGGTATGAGGAAAGGAATTAGTTTCAAAACTAAATTACCTCCCAATTAGGTCATTCTGAAGAAATTTTGGTTCTGATTTTTGTCCTGCCCTGATTGTCATCTACGTCATGAGCATATAGGAAACTGACTCTCCATGTTGCTTACGATCCATAAGCCAAGCGAGTTCCAAGACAGTATTACTTCATTCTTTAACAACTTTCTTGTTTCTATAAGATTGTTGTAACGAGTTAATTTTATTCATGAAAATAATATTGAAAATTTATTCACTCAGAATGTGACCTTTATTCTGGTAGAATTTTCAATATATTTTTTGCTAAACCTGGTTGTTGTATCGTACTGAAAGCATTATGCGTAGAACCATTTATTGATTTGCGTCATTAGAACATCTCTTGCGTTCGTGACATACAGAACAAATTGATTGGTCATAAAATACGCGAGCTCACTGTCACTGCGAGGCGCACGTGTTGCTTGCCCCCGACCGATAAACACTTTGCGAAGAGCAATTGATATCATAACTGTCAATTCTGACAAAGTACCAGCAGGACGGGAGTGCTGCAAGCGAGGAGTCACGATAAACAAACCCCATTCATCGAAGTGTCTCAGTCGTTGTGTAATCAAAGCTTTAGGTCCCTTACCACTTCTATATTAAACATTTTTGATTTGACTTCTACTTCACCCTCTCGTGTGGACAGGCTCTTCTCTCTGCCAACGTGTACTCCCTGGCACCATTGCTCTCAAAGATATCATCTCCATTATTAACATCTTCTCTAATTATTTTGTATCCATCCATTGTTGTGCCAGTCATCAAGAATTATTTTATTATTTTGTTCTCTTTATTTTCTCTCTTGTTTTGACAACTGAATATAGTTGATTGTTGTATATAGAAACATACGATGGAATGGTAATAAATAAGTCGCAAAACTGGAAAGAGGCAATAATAATCAAATTAACTTCTTGACATTTATTTCACTATTCACATAATCACTCTGTATATTCAGACACCATCTCTTAATAAGTCCTTGAAAGCCGGTGGCAAAGAAATCTTCTGGTTACTGTCGCAGCCAATGAGTAAACTCTTGGATTACGGCATCATCAGCTTCAAAATGACGGTCACCCAAATGACTTTTCACGAATGATTTGTTCCACACGCTGCACTGTGACTTCCACAGGACGACTAGGACTCTCTCCCTCTCTGATGATTCAATTGAACACAGCTTTCTGTGAGAAACAATTGTCACCTTGCACGGGGTGCATTTCGCGATGCACTTCTGTTGACAGTCCTATGGATCACAAAAACGCACAACTAGTCTCGTGTACACTCATGCAACATAAACGCCATCGTACACTAGCTGTCGCTGACTGACTGCGTGCATACGAGATGTCTCGCAGCCTTTTCGACAAGCATACATATGCTGCCATCTGCTGACAAAACTACATTCATAATTTAAAACGGTATAAGGGACGTTTGCAACTTGCCCTCGAATGATGATTTGTCTAGAAGTACATACTGAGTATATCAAACATTGAACACATAATTGAAATAAACATTCTTCCGGAATCAACCAGAATACAATGAACGCGTCTCATATACAGCTTTTAAATTCCATTCACTTAAAGAAGTGTATATTTCCCATGTAAATTACTGTAACATTTTGCACAGATCTTACAAATGATGTAGTTGGAGTTATGGCTGACATATAACAACTTACTTGCGACTGGTAATTGAGATTTGAAATAGGACATTCGAAGACCACTGGGAAGTAAGTTACTACAGCCGTACAGAGGCTTGTAAAACGTGCTCTGTTCTGAATAGACCACTCAAAATTGTATAATGATTGTATAAGTGAAGTAAGTTGTGAGAGAAAATTGACTGGTCAAAGACTGATCATTGTCGAGACCGAACACTTTCTTGAAATAAAAGAAACCACTATTGGGACACCTGTCCCGTTAATAGACCTAAATATGATATAGATCCAGGAATATCTACTGTGCGTTGTCCGTAACACATGAGATTGTGTCTCTCGCACATACGATTGGAAAAGGTAATGTGCACAACAGGCAACAGTCAGGGAGGGGAACTGAGTTTCCCCACCTAAGTCTATGTGCGACAAAGACAAACATCCCAAACTTCGTTTTCCAATTCGGACAACCCGTACACAAGATCATTGGGTCGATATCATAAGTCAATGACGCCACCATCTTCACAAGAATATGTGACTAGGCGAGTTATAGCTTTCCACAAGAGAGTGCAGCACTACGCTTGCCACATCCGTTGGTTTACGAGAGTCGCCCCGTCAACATCGACACGCCAAATCGTAAATTCTACTGTTCGATCAACAACAGTGCGCGACTATCAGTCTCAACAGCAGTTCGCCGTTCACTGTGCAATGCACTCCGCGTCGATAAAATCACGTCTCGTGCTTCGTAATAGTCTGTTGCAGATATTCCTGAAAGGGTCCCGTTGAAAAACATGAATAACCCTTAATAATAATCGATACTATGCGTATAGGATTTAATTTTTTCTTTGGTTAATCTCATGAATATTTTGTCTCTGGTTTAACCATACTTCAAGGGATCGATTCATTTCACTTTGGTGGAATAAAAAAAGAAATATTGGTCGCCTTGTTTTTGCAGAAGTGTCTAAATGCGAATAAATCTAACTCAATAATTGTAGTACTGTCATTAGGAAGAAAAACGTATTTGCTATTTTACATTATGTGAGTCTAAAATTGAGGTTATATATTATAAATATAACTCGTAATGCAAAATATAGTTATAAAATATACCCTTATTTCTCCTCCAACATTAATTTGTCAACTGTCATGTAAATTCATTCAATTCTGTATTTTGTTTTTCATTTTCTTTCCTTCTTGTTGGCCCATATTACAATAAATGTCACATTAGTGAAAACATTTGTATAATGTCATAATAAAATTGATAAAACGTGTTCATTTCATTAATATGACGCGCATTAATGGAGTTTTCCATGAAATGACTGCATGCATAAATGTTATAACAGAGAGCGCGAATCGGACGCTAAAATTAATTTGTTGTGTGTTTACTTTCTAGAGAAAAGAGACAATAAAATAAATTGAGCATCTCTCCTAATGATAGAATGAAATATGTTGGATTTCAATTATACCTTAATTAATTATTCGTTAATTATCAATTGAATCACGTATGGACATAAACTACATTTTGTTCCGTATCCAACACTGGTAGAGAAGTAAATATTTTGTTAACTATGTTATGAGGAACAGAAATAGTTACAAACCTTAGAGTGATATATTTTTGATGGGGTAGGGAACATAATACACAATAAGTGTTATATGAAAACACTTCAGTTGCCTATTAGTGTCGTTGGGTAAAATACTGAGACCCGTAAAACCGCGTACTCAAATTCGATTTGTGCCCCGGACACTAATCGCTCAATAATTTCCGAATGACGTCTTATTTAATTTCTAATTTAGGATTTTATTTCTGATTTTAGGATTGTAATGTGCCAGTATTGTGCTTCCATGGCTGCAAAACCGTCCTCATCTTGAGGGTACATCTTCGAGTTTCATCGCGCGTTTGACAAACGATCCGATGACCTTACGGGAACGCAGTTCACACGAGAAAATCTGAACACCGGCAATGAGAGATTATTCTTCTCTAACGTATATTTCAATAAATTATCAATTTTGAATTGATATGAATTATAACGAATAGTTAATAATAATAAATTTATTGTCAAAAAACAGTACAAACTGCATATGACTACGTGATGGACGATAAAATAATCTACTCTCCGGAAGCAAGCAAGGGATCATCCCATCAATTCCCATCAAGGACCCTAAGGCAGAGGCGGATTTAACATTTTAACGCACTCCTAGCAATAAATATATTTAGGTAGTGTTATAATATTAACATAATATTTTGTATTTAATTTTTAATACCTATAAATTCCAATTCATTGGTAATATTATTTATTTAATTAATATTTAATAGTTTTTAATGGATTTAATACCCATACATTTTCGTTAGGGTATACGAATATAGAGTAGGACTGTCTCCGGGTAGAGAGAGGGTGAGTTGGCTATATTAAGGGGTTCAAACCACCAAGTGCTACTTCAGTTTCTCACCGCATCTCCTTTGGACGCTGACAGAGGTTTACCGCCATTCGTGGCTTCCTAAACGTTTGAACCAAGTTTCCATTCGACTGAAATGAACTTCCACCGACTCTGCTTCTCTGGCAAAAGGTGTGTGATGGTGGAGCGCTCACGGCACTCCCAAAACGTTCTTCAAAATAACAAACAGTTTAAAAGCTCATAAAGCATGGTTCATAACAAGCTTTTATTTAACTTCTCCCGTTAGTACTTTTGAGGCAAATTTTGTAACTGAATATTGAACCAATTCCTCCCAACTCATTGAGAATAAATTTTAACAAATATGTAAAGCAGATTACAACGCATTATTATGATGTATTACGCAAATTAAATGTTTTTATTTTAATTACGATTTTATTCCGAGGAAACTCGCGGCGAATTACTTCTCGGAAGCGTTTCCGGAAATGCAATCCGCCTCTTTATAAAAATAAGAATTGCATAACCAACTCCTTTTCATTATAACATCTTATTTTATCAATTCGCACAGCGGAGGAACTTATCGATCGATCGCTTCTCAAAATGATGTTTATGCTATCGGAATGTGTATCACATTTCATGTTATTTATCATGTCACATAATTTTATTTCTTTATTTATATTAAATAAAAGTTCGTCTTTAAAAAGAATCTTTTGTATTGTGAACCAGCAATATTAATTATTAAGACAAATAAATAAACTAATTCTAATAGTGGAAAATTAAAGGCAGCTTTTATTTACGCGATATACGAAAACGAAGAAAATAAGTTTAGTTTTGTATTGAGATAATGCAATGCGAAATGCTAATTCCTCCATTCACATTTTACATTAGTAGATTATGATAACCGTTCTTTCTACTTTATCGCTGAAAATGATTTAATATTTGGTTTATTTGTTACGCCAATTGTAAAGAAAATGCATCCTTGAGCAAGTACTTTCTTACCAACCAATCACTGTCCTACGAAGTTAATTGGTGTTTCTCGTATCAACATTTCGTGCGACCAGCTGTGTAGTTATTATTATATCTCTAAGACTGACAGAGGATAAAGAGGAAACCCTCTCATCCAATTTGTGTGGCGCAGTGTATACTGATCAAACCCCGTTGCATATAACCCAATTTCTTGTGATATCATTTTCTGTTTTTAATTAATGAAATATAAGTCCCCTCCGTGGCTACGGTGTCTGGGTGATCGCTCGTCACCAAGTCATCCCGGGTTCAATTCCCAGATGGGGCAATATAAAATTTGTAGCTTTTCATTTCTATGTCTCAGTTAAAAATAGCTGTGGTGTATGAGAAGTTCACCCTCGGTTGCTAACAACCTCTGTTGTAATACTCGGATACTCGGTTGTATTACAATCTTTATCCTATCTAGACGCTGTTCCTCCTATCTCGGCAAAATTCATGATGTGTCTCGTAAGTTACGAGATAAATATAAAATACTAGCTTATTACTCAGCGTTGCCCCGAATGTCTTTCATTCGTTAGATCAACGAATCCACTCACCGCTAGTCTCGCAGGTCGAATTTTTGCTTCCGATGTAAGATAAAATTGCGACAGAGCGGTTGTACCATTTCATCAAAACGCTTATAACGCATTTGAACGCATTTGTTCAAACTTTACAATTTAAAGATGTTTTTTTATCACTGTTAAATGCACAAAACACAAAATCCATTAAATTTGATGAAGATATGTTTTTTTTCTTATTTAATTCCTCGCTTTAATTAAAGTATTTCATCACTTCTATTTTTCATAACGTTTTTTCCGATAACTTAAATTAACATTAGTAGATTTCCAACGTACAACTGTACTCTACCTCTTAAGATTGAAAGAAATAATACAATAACATTTATACGTTTATAACAAATGTCATAATGTGTTATGTTGAATGTTTGAATGTTTGTTGAACATAAAATAAGACTTTCCTTATTTATTCTTTTTGCACTCCAACATAAAAATGAATTAAGTCTCAAAGAATAATGAAAAACGCAAGTTTTAAAAGAAAACTTCATTTTAATTTTTAATTGTCACATGACTTGATTAATGAACATTATAAACAAATCTCGAGAATATGAATCAAGGATTCAAATATAAGTTTGTTTAATGTATCTTCCAAAACAGAATAAGAAATTTACTTCATTGGAATTACAAAATGATTTTTAAGAAAATGGTATCCTGTTATCATTATCGCCATATTTAAAATGCTAATGTACCACTTTTAATAACTCATAATTAATATGATTTAATATTATATGTATTTAATGTCGAAATACATACATGTTATTTAAGTACCAATTATATATGTCAAATAATAATGAAATTAAAAGTATTAATGATAATCCTCTACCTCTTTCACGTGTTGTAACTCTTGAATTCGTCCTCATTCACATTAAGCTTTACAATGAATTACGTCTACTATGTATGAAATATATTTACCTGAATTCCATTGATTTACAACTAGTAGTGCTGAAAACAGTTAAAGTATTTTATTAGTTTGATATAACTATCGCTTGAGCGCATATTTTGCGAGTTTTTTTTAATACGCTGCGTTATAAATTCTACGAGTGATTAAAGGCTTATTAATTGGGAATGAAATATCCCTTGTTCAACCTAAAATACAATTGAAGTAGCTATACACAATTTGTCTTTAAAAAATAATGTACTCTTTATTAACGACTATTGTTCCATTCCAAATTCATCTGAATTATTACTAAAAAAACATACTCATACCTAATATTGACTCTAAAAAGAAAGTGGCAACAGGCATGATCGTCGTATCATCTCCGACACAGGTCACAAAGCTATCATCTTGTATTTTCTTTAATGGATCCATATAGTGTATTTTTACCATTGTATTTTATGTATCAATTTATCATGTTTATTCATTATCAATTTTTATTGCTTGAAGTTTATTTGTATTTTATATATTTTCATTATTTATTTAAACTTTTTAAATTTTGTTTATCTGTCTCTAATTATCGTGCTGTCATCGAAAGGCAAAATTATTTATAAAGCAAAACTGTGTTGAAAATTCAGAGTTTAAAGAGGTGGTAAAAATTAAAAGCATTGTCGGAATATTCTTTTTAATGATATCCTTCAATATATTTTTTTAATAACAATTAAAACCATTCTTTTTTAACTAATGTTATTCCTATCAAAACATTCTCACCTATTTCTTATTGATCTTCACATTGACGTAACGAATTCCCGTACAAATGTTCCACTCCTTCATAGTGACCCTTCTCATAAAAATAAACACGACCGTATGACAATGGGCTGTTAGCGTATCGTGGTGGACTCTTCGTGTCGTCGTCTCCTTCAAGAGTGGGATAGAAAAAGTCTGAATGGTCATGAAGGGGAGTTTTAGAACCAGAAACGGAGATGTCGGTTAGACCCTTCTCGCACGAGATTAGTGCTATTCGCGACTGCTTCGGCTCTCGGCTACGAGCACTATAGTACTTACTCAATCCAGCACATTATCTTCACTGAGAAACCTCGTATTTAACGTTATCTGACGGGACGATTTTAAAGTACATAACCTAAAAGTGAATCCAGACCTGTTGACAAGTGTTTTATTACCAGAATGTTCAGTAATTATTGTTTTCCGTTTTCTTTTTCCAAATCGCGAGAAACGCCGAGTACTTTCGCTTCTCTCCTTTGTAAAAGTACGTTACCACATCATTAAATTACACTTCTTAGCTTCTCTTTGCAGGTCTCAGCAGTTCATCCTTTCTTGAGTGACACTACCCAATAGGATTTGATCGTTTATTTTTTCATCTTTATACGTCTCCCTAATTCACGTGTATTTCGTCATTTACTTATTCATTCAATTCGCTACAGAAATTAAGATGTGCAAAAAAAAAGAAAGAAACAACACATTTGTAGTTCGTGAATCATTTTACAAACACACATCACATGTACCTTCTCGTTGGTTTTCTCCGGGTGCACATAACTGTGAATTGCTTTCCAGATCCTCGATGGTTTAATTTGACGAACAGAGGACTGGGGAAGGTCGGGTAAGTTCCAACCGAGTATCTTCTTCCCTGTGACAGAAACTTCACGGATCTCTGGGGCGTAATATATTTTGCCTCGAGCCGGATGCACAATATGAGAGAGACATAGCAATCCCTAAAGCAGCACATTTGTTAAAGCAAAGTTCGCTTGTGCTAGACAATGTCGTATTTGGCCACGTCAACAAAGACTTGAATTCAGGGATTATTGTTGACGATTTGGCCGTCCTTACTAACATTATACTTGCGAAAGTGCACTTATCTGTTTGCCAAGAAGTCACGTCTTGCTGAAATTCAGCGGAGGGGTAATTTAATAAATAAGTAAACATTACTGTCAAAGAACGCAGTTAATAACAGCGTGTGACCACCTGGAGGATCATAACTAATTCACTCTCCGGATGCAAGCAAGGTACCACCCAATAAATCACGATCAAGAACCCTGAGGCTAAGGCGGATTTAACATTTCAACACACTTTATACACTTATCTCGAAGTACCAAATCGGTAATATTGTTATACGTCAGCATTATTACGAGAAACATCAATTTTGATTTACAAAGATTAATTTTAAAAACTCATAAAATAACCACTTCCAGATCTGCTGTTACTCAGTTATTAATAAATAAAAACCATGAAATATACAAGCATCACCTTTATTTCATAGAGTACTCAGAAAAAAACCTTATAAGCATTGAGGATATCATAGAAGGAAGGATAAACGCCGGAACTTCATGGCTTCAATTATTTATAATAAATTACATGATCCAGAATAATCCTTCAATTTCGTAATACAAGGTGAGAATTCCTCGGGATTAAAGGTCCTAGGATCTGAACCATCACTATCGCTATTTGGCCATCTCCATTGCCACGAATCACCAATCACCAGCAGTTCGTGAATGCCATTCACCTTGACCGGTATTCGTTCCACTATCCGATAGTCATAACGTATTCGGTCAAGAGCAGCTTCAGCGTAATTGGGTTAATCTCCCTCTTAACTGTAGACTTGAGGATTAAGTATATTATCCAATGACCCCGTGGGTTGAGTCGACGAGATTATCTGGGGACATTCCAACACCAGATGAGAGGACGTTATCCAAGGTTCTTGTGCGTTAAGAGACACGATAAGATTAGGTATGAGATAGAAAGATGAGATTTATCCCGTGCTCGAGTCTTTGATCTCGTCACACCTTCGGTTTTTTCATTGCTTAAAAAAAACAATGCATTTACGTTGAATATATTTTTTTAATTTTATTTTAATATCTGTAAATTGGAAATATAGGGTGCTATTGAATCATGTCTACGTGGAGCGACGGGAGGTAGAAGTTGGGTGGTGGGCTATTATTAGTAGCTGGGCCGATTAATTGGGTTTGCCAACAAGTTGGCCCACGCGGATTCGTTAGTTGGAGTAGTTAGTAGTAGTTAGAGTAACTGATACTACGAGTATCAGGAGATAGAAGAAGGAAGGTTCGCTTTTCAGTATTCACAGACACATGAACTGGGACATTTCTGTGAAAAGCTACAAATTTTACTTGCCTCACCGGGATTTGAACCCGGGAAGACTTGGTGATGAGCAAGAATGCCAACACCTGAGGCACCTGAGGGGCAACAGATTATATATAACAAATATATAGATAATGTGTGTGTGTTCCTATACCATTCATTCGATTTACGTGATTCCAATTGCACAGAGTGTGTGAGGGAAGTATTGTAATCTGTAGAAGACAAAAATGAGATCTCTTCGGTTCTTTGCGAATTGGCTCCAGAAGAGTCTATTTTCAAATTTTGGAGATGATATCCAATGTAGTATGTGTGTGTGTGTGTATGTTAAGAATTTCGTTCCCCCGATAACTTATGAACAAATTGATGTTTTTTTAAATTTATTTACCACCAAGAGGTTCCCTTGTCTTCAACAATAGTCATTACAAGGATAAAATTTTAATACATCTCTTATAATACTGAATTTTTCTTTTGGGTGATTTAATCTATAAATGTGTCCCTAATATTTGTAATACCTTAATTATCCTTGTATTATAAATTGATGAAACATATCGAATTTTTCTTTACTATTGAATATACATATCTCTTAAATTTAACATATCAATTTTATTGTAAATTTTCAAGAATTGTGCCCGCTCCGCTCCGTATAGCTCACAATCCCATAGTATGTGGGATTCAGTTTCCTCACCTTTTTGGCACACACAAGTCTCATCATCAATTTTTCCTATTCTTCGGAGGTGCGTTCTAAAATTTCCGTGTCCTGTCATAAACTCTTTAAGTATATTGCTAGTCTGAAACCATTTTCTGTTTTTCCTCACAAACTGGACGTTTTTAATACACGCATTTGTCTCTCTACCCTTAAATGAATTAGTCCAGCGTATCTGCCAAGCGTTCATTAAAGTTGATGTTATTTGGCTTCTCGCATTCTTGTCTTCTTTTTTTCACTCCTGTCAATTAATGTTTATTGTACCTGCCATCTTCAATAATTTCCAAAACTTTACCTTCTGTAGTGTAGGTTGATAGGTATCACCCCAGTTACAATCTGTAAGGCATCGGTGGAAATTGCACGATGACACCCACTTAACTCAACAAGAATAATAATTCCAACTTTGTGAATCGTTTCTCTACGTACTGTCGTACAACACGATGACCCCTCACAGTACTTCCATAATACATTATTGGTCGTATCGCTCCTTTGTATAAAACGAGCAGATCTTTGTCCTCGATGTTGAATCTGTCATATCCTATACGTTGCAGAGCGTAGTATACCCTCTTCACTTGTTTCTTCACGTGATCAAAATTTTTGGTTGAAGAGTAACCTTTCATCGATATGTACACCTCAAAATTTTGTGTACGTTGCTAATTTTAATTTACAACCATAATTTCGTATTATAGGCTCCCTTCTTCCATCATTAGTTGAACCTTCAAACCATGATAAATTGAAGCATGATAAATTGAAAGGCGTTTCTATGTAGAAACGCCTTTCAATTTATCATGCTTTGATAATGTTTCTAAGGCTCCACATTTACCAAGCCTTCAAACCATATTGTTTATGATTTCTCTTTTGAGATTCCCAAATATAACTCTAGAAATTTGTTATAACATTTCACTAGTATTTGATTTGTTCTTCTTTCAACTTGTTCCCGACTATCTCCTTCTGCTAATATCGCAATATAGTGTGCATACGCTAACTATCCGATATTCTCCTCTTCCAGCAACAATTATAAATCCTTTATAATAATATTCCATATTACTGGTCCACATGAAGATCCTTAAGGGCAACCGCGTGTAACTTTTCGAATTTCTCTCATCCTACCTCTAGTCAGGTAGTCCCATCTTCTTCGTATTATCTGAAGCTAACTGCCACTCCACACTGTCGAATACTGCTTTTATATCGATAAAAACACACATGCAATGTTTTAATTGTCGCTCACTTATTTGTGTTACTAAGCTTTGCAACGCCTCTTCCGTGCCTCTACCTCGCCTAAAGCCATATTGATCTTGAGCCAATTTTTGTTGGTGTTCTAGAAAATAATATTTTCTCTCTGTTAACATTTTGTTCATTATCTTCCCAACAGTGGGAAGGAGACAAATTGGTCTATACAAATTAGGGGATCCTTGTCTTCTCCTTTTAAAAATAGTTTTGATTGTGCTCCTTTCTAACATTTGGGGAAATAAAGCTCTAGAATTTGTTGAATAAAATCAAAAATATTTTCCACAAACGTTTCCCACCCTTTTTAATGATCTCGTATGTTATGAGATCAAAACCAGGTGCCTTGTGATTTCCCAGGTTCTGCACTATTTCTTCCACTTTTTGGATTTGTATTTTCACATACCTAGTTGTACCTCTTCCTCAATGCCACAGAAATCACATAATTCTGTTTCCTTTATTAAGTTTTGTGAAAGCAACTGACATGCTCCCTCCCCTTCCCTTGTTTCAATTGTATTTTGTCTCACGTCCCGTCGACGCAGCTTTCGAACTCCAATTACACGCGGTAAACCCCAGTCACTTCTTTGCAAGCTATCTTCCAGCTTTCCCTCTTAGCTGATAATTGATATATCGAAACCAAACTTTAGATTTGACTTTGAATACGTTGGGAATAGAAGAAGCCTATTTCACGACAGAAGCTCATTTCCTCCGACTTCGTTTACGAACCGCGGTTCCACTTCCGGTTTCTTAATATTCAAAATTTTGAAAATATGCATAGGAGCATTTTGATTGGTCAGTTAATGTGGCTGAATCGCGTTCCTCTACGTCGCACCGTCAACAGAGCGAAAAAGAGTGATAACTTTCCAATGACACAGAGTGTGTAAAGGAAGCATTATAATCGGTAGAAAAGAAATTGAGATCTCTTCGTATCTTCGCAAATTGGCTCCATGTTGGAGGCGCTTTATTTGAATCTGCAACTAAGATATCTCCAAAGAGTTCGATTTGGAAGATAGTTCACGCAATCTTTTATTTGAATATGATATTTTGGTTTTTAGGATACCATGTATTGAGATGATAAATATTTTGTAAGAAATATGTCACCTTGTATATTATTTTTATTATATTATTATTATTATTATTATTATTATTAATATACGTATTTTTATTTTTTTAAAATTTTGCTTATTTTTGTTTTGTTTTGTTGTTTGTTCAGTTCCATGAGTTTTTGTTATGAATTGTAATTGGAAAGTTGAGTAGGGTATACGCATGATTTTTAAATTCATCGATATGTTTTCTGGCAAGGTTTTAGTAAATACATTGCCTTAGGTATCACAAGTAATTATCAATAACGATAACGGACAATCGAGGCGGAGGAAAAATCAATCTTTGGAGGTGCTTTACCCCTTACTCTCTGCCTAAACGGTCAGATGTAGGTGACAACTTTGCATGTCATTATTTGTCTTAAAAGTTTTAGAGAAATATCCGCGGCTACAAATGTCGGTCTACAATGGTTAACCTAAGTTATGGAAAAAGAGTCATTGGAAAAAGATGTGTTAATAGAGAGTAATATATTTTGGAAAAAATATTCCTAATCCAATAAAATGCATTCTGTGCTTTGTGCATTCGAGAAAGATAAAAACTACCTTTAAATCGTGAAATTAACCAAAATTTTTGAATCGGTTCCATTAATAACATCTATGGAAGACGAAGGAGGTTGATCTCTGCAAAGACATCACGAAGAAATCGGGAAATACTTCATCAAATGTTATCAAACAAAAACACAGATTTAGTCATTTACTTCATTTCGAATTTAATTTCAAGCCTATAATTACTTCATATAATCCTCCTTTAGATGGGTGTTTCAATTTCTATAAATGAATTTTTAATCCATTCAACGTATACTGTGTCCTTCGGAAGTAATATATCCGTCTAACAATTTAGTAAGATATTATTGGTGGGATTTACACCAATTTCCAGCAATATTGAAACCAACGAAAAAATAAAAGTAAATTTATATTCGCTCTCACAGTATTTGTTTTATAAACTAAAGAAACATAATGGTTTTTTTCTCAAACTTATGAGATAAATAGTCAAAATATTATTTACGATCACATAATTCTTTATACTAATGAGAATGATCAATAAATTTATCATTTTCTCTTCCTTTTCAAGAATTACTGACATGTGCTCGTACTTCGCATTTTACAAACATTTCCATCCGATTACTTTGTTTCAGGATCCTAATATTATTACATATTAAATATGTCGTACGACTCAAGTTAAACTCCACACAATAATTATGGAGAACTTATTTATGAGCATAACATTTCACTGTAGATATTGTGTGGAGCCTACCAAGGTCGTATGAAGTACGTATTTAAATATAATACATTTAAGCAAAGGACGTAAATAATTTAATTGTTCTCGTATCTCTTGTTTCTTTATGATTTCAATTTTTTGTTTCGTGCTGATGAAACCCTATATATATTTTTTCCTTGAACATTACAACGTTTTAATTTCAAAATATATATTATATTCAATTCGGCATGTGGCAACATCAATATCATTTTCCTTATGAAAATGTTTTATAAAGCACCATTTGAAGCAACAATATTTGCTCCAACGTTAATGAGAATTTTGTGAACAATAGTTTACAAATTGAGTCACTTCGAATCTCACTTGGTTCTTCCCAGCTCGTATCTGTTGTTTGGCTTTAACCTCTCGTCCTTCGGGTTTCGACACTGCCCGGTCTGATGGCTGCGCTGCTCTCTGAGACGGCGCGTGCCCCAAATATTTAATACAGGCCCAGATTACTCGGTGCCAGCGGTGGAGGTGGCTCTGCCTGGTGACGTGGTTGCAAATTAGCTGCGCCGAGTGCCTTGGGGAGCCATAACACGATCTTTTTCCTTTTCCACACACCTCTCCTTGTCCTCTCTATCCTTCCGAGAGCTCGAGGACCCAGGGCCAACGATCTCTCATCATTGGTGATCTTATTCGCACATTGGACTGCCCTGCATCCACTAGTACTTCTCAACAAGATCCTCTGTACCAATCAGAAACCTAATTTGTGTCTTCTGACATCCATTTGGTTATTCCCCTCCATTCGCTGAAGGCTTTTGCAATCCTTATGGGAGTTCCGCAGGGTTCACATTCGAGCCTCACTGCAACCCTGAATGCATCACAAATGCATCTGATTCACGTTTGTTCCCATCTACAATGCATGCATTGTGTAACATTGAACACATTATTCATAGTTAAACGCCACAAACCCTTTTCACCTTCGTATACTCTATTCTCTTTAAGTTTGTACTTATTGATTTATTTTGAAGTTAAAACAGTGATGTATTAAATCCTGGATTCTATATACATGTTTGTATACTTTTATTTGAGGTTTTAGTTGTTTTTTACATTTTTCCTTCTCGGTAGAAATTGCAGTATTTACTATCTAGTTTAGATTATCTCTGAATTAATTAGTGATTCGAGAACTCCACCATTGTCAACATCAATGAGAAGTAAAGTAAAAGAGATGAATAATATATTAATTATACAATATATCAATGATATACAATACAATAAGAAATGTTCCGACATAATAGATAATCGTTATGATTTTAGTTGTCGCTAAAGTCATGTAAGGTCTTTATAAGTCAACGAGTCTTTGTATGTGAAGGTATGTGAAGTATGTTGTGAAGAAGGAATGTAACTATGTTGACCAATAACATAATTATTAAGTGGCAATTGAGTTTGATCGACGTTCAAAACTAACTTTCTTATTCTTGCTTTCTTCTAAGAGGAACTTTGATTTAAGTATAAGTCTTATAGAGAAGTATCCATTTCGCATTATTTTGAATCTCGCAATATAATATGAATCAGATAATGTTCCTTCAATATTTGTAATTTTTTGTTTGTTTGAAGATGATACGCTGATGAGAGCTATAAGTTTGATTCAGGACATAGTCTCTATATTTTATTCGAATCGTGTATTGATACTCCTATTACCTGGTGTTCACTACAGCTCAGTTCCATACATTTTCCCGTAACCCGTCATCTCTGCTTCACAATTTCTTCAACCAAATCATGTTTCTAGATGGAACAAAATGCCTGTTGGCCTTAACCTCAACAAACAAGAGAAATAATACATGAAATACGTAAAATAAATTAATATTCACCTGGCAATTCATTAAAAAAATTAATGTCTCTTAAAATTCTAATGTTTAATGTACGATTCGTGCTTCAAAAAAATGTTTCGTGGAACGAAACAATAGTTTAGATTATTAAACAATCAACGTATATTTTTATTCATTCATTACTAAAATATTGTGTAGGGGTAACGTTCTCAAGTGTATTAAAAATAGCAATTTGAAATTCTGCCTCGAAACATTCAAGAACTTTTGGTTGTATATGTATAAAGTTATTATATAATTCATTTTCTTGTGATAAACGTATACGGGAACTGAATATGTACATACAATGAGTGCCTTGAATTTATGTTGAGACGCAATGAATCATCTTCTCGTTCAACAAGTAAACACCATCGACGAAGATTATTCTTAATCAGGGTTTGCGATAGTTATTACGTGTTATCACTCTGTCTGTTCTTCTAAAATAAAAATTAAAAGTGAAAGTGTAGGACAACTGCATACTGCGACACAGTTTCACGCCACGCTTCACGCCAGTGTAAGGTCGTGCACAAAATCCGACTGCCGCATTCTGTTAGCATTGGAACGACTTAAAATCGTAAAGAAATGTGTTTAAAAAGGTGGTAAACCAGAGCTTGTTTTCAAGCCGTAAAATATACTGCCAAAGAGCTATTTATAAAATTAAAGACATACTTTACTTGGAATTTCTCTACTTCTCTGGGGTGAGTTAACCTAGATTCACAGCACTCTCATTTGAGAAGCACAAGGTTGTTAAAGAGTGAAAGGACTAGTCACACCAAATTACACCGGGCCTTGCAAGACATAAAAGATAACATTAATATTTTGAGAGTTAATGTAGGTAGATACGTGGAATATGACTGGTTTGAGAGATACATCTCTCTCCGTGAAGCAATTTTAAAGTGTTAAATATACTTGAACTACAATAAATATTATAAACGTAAGCTTCCGCGGCCGGAGTCAATATAAGCTTGTTTGTCCGGGACAAACCGCGTCTTAGTAGATGTAACTACCAACGTTTCGGCCATCGTGTTGTGGCCTTCTTCAGGGTAATGTCAGAGTCTGAAGAAAGCCACAGCACAATGGCCGAAACGTTGGTAGTTACATCTACTAAGACGCAGTTTGTCCCGGACAAACAAGCTTATACAATAAATATTGTTCCAATGTGTAACTTTTGACTCAAACTTTCGTTACATTTTACTCATGTTTACGGAACTAGTGCTATGTATCCATGTACGTGTAGTGATACAAAAGAGAAACATCACAAACATGTCGATGAAATGTCGTGTTTTTTATGTTATAAACAAATGATTTGTTGTCAAAGTGAAGTTACAAACTTGGTATATAATATTATGTTACTGAGTTAGTTACGTACTTGTAATATTGGATACTAGTAGAACAACCCGGCGTCGCCTGGAGTTTGGAAAGAACCTTAAGACAGTCATTACTGGACGTTCAACATTTTAAAACAATTTACACAAAATTAATAAAAATATTATCGCATACAAAAAATTACATCAAAGAAAAATTGGTAATCAGAATTGATCTGTTTTACCCAACAGTAGATATTAAAACACATGTCAACAGATCTGGATTTTTTAGTTCATTTTGCCTGGCGTTTTTATACTCGTATAATATTCTAAATACATATGTTAGATTCCACATTTCTGTACTTTGGTGGTAATAAATTTCTCTTTCGTTCATTAAAACTTAAATGCACGAAGAAAACATACAAAAAAAACCGCCTCTTTCAGATTATAGTTTACTAATATGTACGTGATTACGAATTATTTTAAAATCCAGACAGAAGGAAAATACATTTCACACACAAAGCAAAACTAAGAGCACAGTTAAGACCTCTGCATTCTTTAGTTTTCATTTCATTTTCATGTACTTTGAAACAATGTTTTTCACAGCTTTTGTATTTATGTTTCGGTCACTTAGATTACACGTTCAGTGGATTCTCCTTCCGCCTCACGTGACGCGTACGAACTTTGGCGGACACATTTGTAAGCTTCGTAGTCGACACTCATGAGAGTGAAGATTCACATCCACTGATTAGCAGCCAATTCTAATCGCTCTTGTAATTGATCAATATTAATCACGCTTAAATTTTAATTGCAATAAACCTTCAGAAGTGACCATTGAAATTTCAAATATTTTTAATTTATTAATTTTTTTCTGATTTCCACGCAACAGACATTCCAAATTTTATTATTATAGGTTTTTACATTGTAATATAAAACTCACGAGTAATATATAGTTGACTTCTGATGCAAAATGTACGAATTTTCAAAGAAGTGTATTATTTTATCATTTATGACATTTGATTGTTTAATATATTCTTTCTTTGAAGTGATAAACAATCAAGAACCAAATGTTTGGAAAATAATAACTGGAATAAATTATATTATGTAAATTACCGCCATTTAAGTGATTTCTATATAATAAGAAGTTAATTGTCGAAATAAAAAAATACCCACTTTGAGAACAGATGGTGAGAACGTAAAAAGAGTTAAACAAATAAGGAGCATGTCTGTGTCTCGGTACCTACCAGTGAACAGAACGTTTGGGTACATAGATAAGCAGTTGGGTCAATAAGCACTCGGAGCAGCACAGTCGAAAGGTCCTTCGTTGAAACACTGTTGTCGAATTATCAAGTTATCTCCGGTGACATTGAACTCGTAGTCGTAACATCAACCCTTGGATCCTTTAGAACATCAGAGCTTCACCAATCATCACCCTGCAAAGTGTCTCGGTTATCACCACCTTCTCTAGCCAGCTGCAACACTCCCTTGGCGTGATTAACGTGGAGGCTGCGTGTTGGAATAGGCACATTGCTTGTTGTGATTTATGTGCCGAGTGCTAGTGCGGTTGGTTGCGTAGGAAGCAATAATGGCGAAAGAGATTAATTGCTGTCCCATGGCCTTACGCTACTCCTGCATCTCTATCGACAGTCTGTCGTTGCCTGCGTCGTCCTACCAAGAGAAACCAACAACCGCAACTCAGTGAGGATGTTTAAGGCAGTAATAATAAATTTATTGTCAAAAAACAGTACAAACTGCGTATGACCACGTGGAGGACAATAAACTAATTTACTCTCCGGAAGCAAGCAAGGGACGTATTCCATCAATTCCGATCCAGGGCCCTAAGGCAGAGGCGGATTCAAAAAAATTAAGCATAAGTTCCTAGATAAGATAAAAAGTTAGCTGCGAGTAATAATACATATATAATGTCAATATGTTTGTAAATTTACATGTACAAGTTATTATCGAACTATAGATTATTCTGAGTATAGTGTTTAGAAATCATAAGAATTGAAATAACACTAAATTCACGATTTATTGTTACAATAAACACGCCCCTAGACAAAGTCTAGAGAACCTGCATAAGAAATCCGCCTCTACCCGAAGGAAAAACTGAGAAAAACCCGAGCCAGGATGGGATAGTACTAGCGCAGGTAGAATTAAATCACTAAAATATCTTAAATCGGTATAAATGAACATGTACTTATTGTGAATTCAACGTTAGAAAAACATACTTCACCGGCCATTTAAATGAAATAATTGCAATTATGTGTGATGTTGAAATCCATTGCGTCTTGTGGAGAAACCCCTTATTTACAAAGTAAGACCAACTTTTAAATCACGAAAATGATGGAAGTTTACTTTGATTTGTAGTAAATTTTCCGTAGTATTTTTTACATCACTTTTATCTACGGGTCGCCGAAAATCTAAGAAAGATATTTCACTTTTTACATGCTCTTGTGCATTTCAAATGAGTCAAGCGAGTTCTTGGATACTATTTGTACTATATTATTAACTGATAAAAATTAAATCTTATTATTTCACCATTGCTGTTCATATTTTGTTTTATACCAATTAGAATAATAATAAAGAAAAAATTTATACTCCAAGTCAGTGGTTTGACTAACTTGGAGTAATGATCCCACCCTAAATGATGTGTAACATCTCAATAAATTAACGGCATCTTCACGGAGTTTGGTTGAAAACAGTAATTATTTCCAATAGAAAGGAACTTACTTACTCGCGTTCTATCTTATAATATATATTAGTGCTATCCATCATCTCTTAGCCCTCGGACCATTTTCTATACACTTCCTATCGATGGGCCCGTCACAGGAAAGGGAATGTTGTTTGAAAATGTTGCCCGAAGAGTAAAACTGGTTTTTCAATTCAATTGGGCATTTTATTTACAATATTTACATTTTAAATTACGTGTGTGGAGGGTTTAGCTCCCTTGCCTAATTAAGCCCTTTAATGCCGTAGGCTCTGCGTTACATGCCCTGGTATTCACTCTCAATGAATTGTTCAGTTACGTCTACATTTTTCGTAGAAATATTGATATTTTTATTTCCCGCTGCCGTAATATTAAATTATGCATAGATAGTAAATTTATTATTATATTATAAACATGTAACATACTGCAATAATTTCTTAAATCTGAAATAGATGCAACTGACTAATTCATTGAGCACCGTTGGGAACCAACGGTTAGGACACAAAGACTGTACATGGAAAATGTATTTATAAGAGACAATATTTACACAAGACATTTTCAAATATATTTACATAAGACAAGAGTCTATAAGAATTATAACAAAATTAATATTTACAAATAGAGTCTATAAGAAAAAGTATTTACAAAATAGTCTTTCTTCGCATGNAAGAAAAAGTATTTACAAAATAGTCTTTCTTCGCATGTACGTAGGAAGAAGTTTCGTTACCTGTAACATACAAAGAAGAAGAAAAAAAAGTTATATAAAAATACCAATAAGTTAATAAAGTTCGTTTCAGGTAGCACTAATCTCTTATTCTTAGTCTTTTCTACGTGTTATGAGTACCCTCTTAAATACCCTCTCAGACAGTCTCGTGTTTGTTTGTTGGCCGCATTAACGTCGGATTCCTCCACGTGATCTGTTTCTGTGCTACTGACGATACAAGGAATAGCAAGTATTTATCACGTAACTTCAAAATGCAAAGAAAACCCTCTAAAAACCACAGTTGTCGACGGGTAAGAGGCGCACTGAGCGAGTGAATGCCGCTTTTTAAGTATTTTATCCAGTAAATTATGGCGAAAAATCATTTTTAATTATACAAACAATTGTAATGACCTTTATTCATTTTAAGAATATATAGAGCTTAATTTTAATTGTTTATATAGATTTGATACATAACATCTCGAATCAAAAATTCATTTAACTGAACATAAGATTTATTTGTACACATACATACGACAATTTGCCACAATCCATCAAATTCACGGGATGAAATTATTTTGGCCAGGTTTCATATTAATCTACTCCACTATGCGGCGTCACGAAGCGGTGATCACTGGCCCCTTTACGAGAAAAGTGTAGAAAAGGAAGGAGTAAAATTAGGTTTCATTGATATCTTATATGCAGTTGTGACTCTTGTGTCTCTTTTTCATTTGTGTATTTTCATTAACACGTTTATTTATATCGTCAAAATATGATAGCGATAAAACACTCGTACAAATAACAAAAATCTGATATTCTAATATCTCTTAAAAATTTTTCGTTCTTGACTGTTTGAGCGAAATTCACTATTAATAACGTAAGTATTTCAACCATATACCTACTGATAAATTTTTATGTGGATATGAGACGTGTTATTTTGACTATAATTGCTCCTGCATCCAGATGGGACAGTATTTTATTTGAAGAGCTCATTAAATGCTGCGGATCGAAGTTTGGAGACCCCTGGATTAGAGATACCCGTATTTAGCATTCGACGCCCCTGCGAGAGCTTTAAATCTCCGAACTGCGGGGATGAGGGAGGAGTAGAGAGATGAGCTGTTGTTGGGTAAAGGATTAAAGAGATTTGGAGAAAAGAGAAGAAGGATTAGCTAAGATATTTGTGACGAGTCCTCTGATCGGACTCAAAGGATCATGGTTGGATAGCTTTGCAACCACTGCTCAAAATCTGTTAAAGTTAATACGATTTTTACTTTAAATTCACTACCAAAACATCCCATGAATTGGAGGACACATCATTTTAAGAGTGTGGATTGAAGTAGGAGAAATGTAAGATTTGTTTAACATTCAAGGAATAATGATGTTGACAACTCTTAGAAGTTTTGGAAGAAAACAAAAAGTGCTATCAAATAAACTGAAGGTTTGAAAAATTTAAGAAACCCGAACACATGGTTGAAGGTCTAATGACAAACATAGCAAGATTATCAGCTGGAACAAAATTTTAAAGGAAGAAAAGTGAGTGAAGGGCATTTCCACAATTCTTATGAAAGGAAAAGAGACGAATATTTCTAAGACGTAAATTGCGGAGAAGTTTAATTACGCTAGGTTGAATGAAAATGGGAGACGGGATCGAAATTCGATCCGGGACCTTGAGCTTAACGCGCTCATTCTTTTACCAACTACGCCATCACGTTCGCCAGTCTTCAACACAACACAATTAAACTGTAACATGGTGGCGAGGTTCACCGCAATTTAAGAGATTTCTGTGTGTTTGCGAGGAAGAGTTTGAAAGAAAGTCTAATAAATGGCTTGGAAAATAACATTTCATGTCCTTCAAATTCAATATGATTACAAATACTGTAGATAAAAATACGTTTGAATTTGTAATATAATGCTTATAACATTATATTGAATAAAGATATTTGTTTAATGAAAATGAATCTAAAGAAACAACTTTATTACAGAGGAAACATCAATAATATTTAAGGTATTGCAATATCATACTTGTTAAACTTCACTAAATGTTCTACGCCAAAGACTAAACTATTCAGTGCTGTCAAATAAGAATCATTATAAAATCAATAGTTAATCACACTTGAATAATTGTATCACGGAGAAATGAGTGTGACGTCAATTTCGTATTTCTTTTACATGACTGTTAAAAGTTTGCTTGGTAGTGTTACCATTCTCAAAAGCTAAAATTCTACGCGTCAGTCTTGTTTTCGACAATTAAGATAATTAGATAAATATAATTATAATTTCTGTGTCTCTGCTTTAACCTTTTCATGACCCAAGGGGAAAAAACTCATTCAACACGTTCATTAGTTTCGTTAGACGATTTTAGAGTGTTTAATTAATTCACTCTTTAATGAAAGTTAGTTAGTTAATCATGTGTTCTTTGACTCTAAGGTGCGCGAAACCAAAATTTAATTTATACACCGCGCACTCTTTTACTTCTAAAAAAGATAAAACAGCCTGGAGCTTTCCCCATGTGAAATGTATTGGATTGCAAATGACAACGACACCTTCTAGTCGTTGACTGGGAGATGTCCACGCTCGGATTCAAGCCCGTGCGATAGCCTAAAAAAATCCTAGGTTTGAAAACCATTAGCAAGTCAATTTATAATAATAAAAGCGAATTATTTGGAATTTGGTGGTATGAGAATGGAAAAAGTGTAGTAAAAGGAAAAAGACGAAATTATTTTAAATTTCAAAGTACTCTTTTTTACGGGTTAATGCAATTAAAATGCAAAGTATGGTTAATATTGTAGAATTCAAAGAAAAAACAAATAAAATTTGTGACTGTTGACCATGAAGCTTACTAATTTGTCTGTCTGATTTCAGTTGCGACAGGTTAAGCAAACAATCCACTGAATGTATAATCTACGTGACCGAATCGTAGAAGCAAAACTATATAAAGTCTGTGAAGAACATTGATTGTTTGAAGTACGTAACCTAAAAGGAAATCAAAACATTCAGAGGCCTCGTTTATTAAGCATCATGTGTAAAGTGTATCCTTCCGCCTGAATCTTAAAGCAGTTCGTTGTCATGTACATATTAGCATGCAATACTGAAATCTGTGTGTATTTTTTGTTGGTTGTCTTGGTGGTATTTAACTCTGTAACATGAAAGTAGAGAAATATAGAGACTAAAAATTAAATTTAAATCATTTTATATAGGAACCCCGGGTAACGCCAGGCAAAATGAGCTAAAAATATCGAGAATTGTTGAAAAGGTTTCAATAACTTTTGTAGGTTAATTTTATCAATTCACAGTACCAAAGTTTTTTATATGTTGGTGCAACTTTTGAACGTTTGTTTTACAATGGAAAAAATACTTTTTTGTTTCCTTTAACTTCGTAATCGTCGGGTAGTTCTACTAGTTTAATAAAATGAAATGAAAAATAAATGGACACAAAATATGAATAGCTATTAGTGTTGTTTTTTCTACCAAATTTTATTTCAACTGAACAAATCAATACACTTGTTTTTATTGTTCTATTTATTTGCAAAAAAATAAGTTAATTAAAGAAAAATGGTAGATTTGACATACAAAAAGACTGTAACAAATATATTGTACTGGAATTTCGAACGCTGGATCATGCTAGTTCCACGCCACTGTTTGTTACTCATCGCAACGGATCAACGCTGCGTCATCAGTGTTATCTTGATCCTGTAAACTGAGTTGCACAGTGAGCTCCGGATTCCGGCGCTGAGCCTGAAGGGTCATTAGTGCCCTTCGGAGGGCATGTAACTGACTGTGTATCAGCAATACACTGCTCTCAGAGTGTACGATGCACACAATAGCAATGACGGTAGAACTGAAAGAAGTACTGGGTTCGAGGTCATTGGCGTCCACAACCAACAATCACCAGTCGCAAACAATCGTGTCAATCAGACAAAGTATTACTCTGCTCTTTACAAGATCAAGTTGAGGAAATGCATATGACTTTACACTTATTTACCTTGTAAGAATTCGTTGTCATACGACGTGATACATTCTCTCAAATAGCTCAATTTATATTTAACGTTTAAAGAAATTTCCTTGATCAACATGAAAGCTTGATTAAAATCTTTCTCTGTCATTTGGTGAAAGCATTCATAGTAGGGTTTCTTACATCGCTATAAGGTAGTGACAGCCATTCGAACAGTTTAATATTTGGTTTCAACGAAAAAATAGACAAATACAATGGTTGCTGAACATCAATTATAATAAGGGTGTGTAGATTCTAAAAAATAGAAGGTTCTTAAATACTAATGTTCACGTAATATAGCAAAGATATTGACCTTGAAAGTAAAGTCATTTCTTTCAATCAATAAAAAATTAGATCTCAGAACTGTCCAAAACTGCAAAAATTGGGTAGATTAAATATCTTATGTTACCTGGATGTGCGGTTCACTGCAATTTCTGTATGTTTGTGAAAAATTCAGCTGTAAAACTATTGTTTTAAATATTTTTTATAAAATAACAATAAAAATTGTCTTCACTGAAGTAAATATCGAATAAATGTCATTTCATTTATTTCAACAATTCACGAGATACAACCTCTCTTAACTCAAAACTACATGATTTCTGCGCGTTCAACAATATATTTTCCCAACTTACAAACAAGTTAAAACCAAAGAATGGGTTTTTAATGAAAGCTAGAAAAGATGTGTTTGTCAACTAATGTTTCTAACTTGAACTTGTTTATAAGAAAATAAATGTAAAAGTAAAATTTAAAAATATTTCTATATTCCTTTAATACTTCAAATATCATCAATATAGATACATATAAAATTTCTCGCATATTTTTTCTAACCAATTATTATTTCTTATCCCATCAATAATTTTGGTGATGATAATAAAATCGTGTCAGAATTGCTTCGAACAGCATACACTGCACAGGGGGCACCGCGTGGAGGGTCCTTTGGTTTTTACTCACAAAAATTGTAAGTTATCTGTGACATTTGTGTTTTCGTAAAATATTTTCATTTTAATATTTCCTCCTTTACCTCAGCCATTTTAATTAAAGTAGTTCTCGTATTCTGCCTCATTCCCATGACAAAAACCCACCAAAGTTAACGTTCAAATTTATTTAACTTCTTGATCCTATGTTACTTTCACTTCGTTACTTGTGTTTATTTATTCTCTTATATATATATATATATATATATATATATATATATATATATATATATATATATATATATATATATAGATATATATATATA